>JACXGK010000160.1:128188-147143 GCA_016801125.1 Novumbra hubbsi | reverse complement strand
CAAACAATAAACCACACCGGGTGTGGCTGTAAAACTAACCTAAGTAGGCTCCCCAATCAGAGTCAACTGATTGCAGCTGCTCTGACTGGGGAGCCCACAACGGCATAGAGATGGCTAGAGGCCTCTCCATGTGCCATGCCCTGAATGGGAGCCCCAAAGCACAGAGATGGCTAGGGGCCCGCATCCAGGACATGACAATTACATTGTTTTTCTCATGGCTTTCTTTTGTCCCTCTGACACAGACTGTTGGTGTAGAAAGTCAAAATACTACAGAATCACAGTTTCAAATTTCAATACACTCAGAACCATAAGAATCCTTGCAGTAAATTGCAATTGATAAATTGGCAAGTATTGTTGTAACATCATATTGGGATGTTCCTTGCTTAACCAACCTAGTTAATGACTAGTTTAGAGGAATGTTAGTATTTTGTTTATTTGAGTAAATATATTTGTTCACAACCCCAATTAAATATGATATTAGAAATTAAACTTTGATAGATATAGGAGTTTCAATGTGCTATATTCTGTTTTGTTAATGTGGGACTTAACAACATGAAAGCCTCCTGGCGTGTTGGCCTTCCTATTGCATTAATCCATTAACCGTGTGTGTAGATGAACGTCAGTATTAATACATGAAAAACAAAGCTCCAATATTAGAATTTTACATTTGGCATAGTAGGACCATGTCGGTGTTCCATAACTGTGATTTATTGGCAATGATGGAGAATTGATTATCCATCTGTAACCATCTGTAGTGTTTTCTGTAACCACATATCAGCAAAGGAAGAGACACAGAGTCACTAACCTGTCATCATAGATTCATTTTAGGAGAAAAATAATAATTTTCCCTCATGAAGCATGTGTTTTTTCAAAACCAATAAAATCTTTTAGAGGTTCTTGTAGAGATCCTTCTTATGTCTAAAACAATCCCTCTGCAGGTTATACAAAACAAACAGATAAAAAGAACATATCCGTGAAGATTTTCTTCCTGTTGATAAAACCTGTATTTATTTATCCTGCATTTAGATTATTTATTTTCATTGCTGTGTTAATCTTTCTGGAACAGCTGTGTGACAGGGATTATAAAACGATGGAGACTGCTATACCATTGGTGATTGGACAGTGAAGTTGTTTGTAAATAAACAACACATTACACCAGGGGATAGGGAAAGGACTACCAACAGATTATCACTGTCCAGCAGAAACAAGAAGACGCTATGTGGTGCTCATATTCAAAGACCAAATTAATTAATGAATTCTTTAAACGAGGCAAACTGAAGCGCCTTTCACACATGTTACTCTAGCATTCACACATGTTACTCTAGCATTTGTTTTCTGTATTTGTTGTGGATTCATTGGGTCTCCTGTCTACTGATAAATGGAGTTGGGCTGTTGCAACCTCTGTTCAAACCCTTGAGCTCTTTCTTTCTTTGGCTCCCATGGTCCTGTTACTTAACACTATGACAATACCAATGATTAGACAAAAGAGGCATTTAGGTTTTTCTTTTTTCCTTTTCCTTTTACTTTAGGCTGTATGCAGTGGCTTCAGAAACCTTTCAGATCCCTTTTCTTTCTCCACATTTGTTGTGTTAATAGACTTAACACATCCTTGATTACAACTATATTTTTGCAATCAATAACCCATAGTAACAAAATGAAACACTCAATTAGAAAGTGTGCCAATGTATTGCAAATTCAAAACGTAAGTACGTATGTACATACGTATTCAGAAATCTCTAATATATTATTGTATGATTTTTAAGTAATTAATTTGCATTTTATTGCATGGCATAAGTATTTGATACATCAGAATAGCAGAACTTAATATTTGGTACAGAAACCTTTGTTTGCAATTACAGATTTTTACGTTTCCTGTAGTTCTTGACCAGGTTTGCACACACTGCAGCAGGGATTTTGGCCCACTCCTCCATACAGACCTTCTCCAGATCCTTCAGGTTTCGGGGCTGTTGCTGGGCAATACGGACTTTCAGCTCCCTCCAAAGATTTTCTATTGGGTTCAGGTCTGGAGACTGGCTAGGCCACTCCAGGACCTTGAGATGCTTCTTACGGAGCCACTCCTTAGTTGCCCTGGCTGTGTGTTTCGGGTCGTTGTCATGCTGGAATAACCAGCCACAACCCATCTTCAATGCTCTTACTGAGGGAAGGAGGTTGTTGGCCAAGATCCTGCGATACATGGGCCCCATCCATCCTCCCCTCAATGCTGTGCAGTCGTCATGTCTCCTTTGCCGAAAAGCATACCCAAAGAATGATGTTTCCACCTCCATGCTTCACGGTTGGGATGGTGTTCTTGGGGTTGTACTCATCCTTCATCTTCCTCCAAACACGGCGAGAGTTCAGACCAAAAAGCTCTATTTTTGTCTCATAAGACCACATGAAATTCTCCCATTCCTCCTCTGGATCATCCAATACCACTACCACTCAGTGTTTATTGAGTGAATTGGAACACATTTTAATACCATTTAATTTTATTTAAAAAGTCTTCAACAATTTTCAATATTGAATCATAAGTTGTTTGACATGAAAATTTGTCCTGTAAAACCATCATGGCAATCGTAGTGTATTGTTCCCACCCCGTGTTAGGCTTGAAAGGGAGGGAGCCGTAATGGCCTATGCAGTTACAGATAACGACACCCAAGCGGGACCGGGTGCGAGATGTGGAGGTGCTACACACGACGACCAGGACAGCGTTAAATGGAAGTCAAAAGTCTTGTTTACTGCAATATGACAACCACAGGTGTACAAGGGGTACACATACACACACAGTTACATACCAGTTGGGGAGGAAGGAGAAGGGAAGCTGTGGGTAACGTGGTCAAAGTAATTAAACTAAACTCAAAACAGTCCCTACCTCAACCTTCCCAATGGAATACTCAATCCCTACCTGGTGGCCAAAAAATACATGGGTGACACCCGCCCGGCTAACCTAGTGTTTAAAACAGGAGGTTATCTACGTGCGTGCGTATGTAGACCCATGGGCAATCCTTCCTTTTCCCTTCTCCAGGACCCAGGGGAAGTACACAGTGGGATGACAGTCTGAAACACAAAACCATACAGAGTGATAAGACAAAAACCCCTAACAAAACTTCTAGCATGTCGCCTTAGAACTGAACATAGGTAGGGGAGAAAAACACCAAGCCAACAGCATTTGAAGTCCCAGGATGATTGTCGGAGTGATCCCAGCTGGTAGCTCACGGACACCAACCACGCCCACAGTCATCAACTGGAACGAGGCACACCTGTACAACCCTCACACACACCCCAGAGGGAAAAAGACATGGCACATGTAACAGTCAACAAAACAACAATAACAGAATTGGATCGGTACTCAGGATAGGCAGACACTCAGTTCAGTGCTTGAAACCGGTATTGACAATAACAATTTGGTATCAATGAGTTACAAACCCCTTGGCTTAAAAGTCTAGTGTGATTGGTCACAGAAGCTGTCACAGAAATCATGCAAACTGTAGCCGTGAAAAGAAACAGTGGGAACAAAATTCACAGACAACCAAATCTGCCATCAAACACAAAGCGATTTTATGAACACACAGTGAACAGTTCGGGGGAAAGGTATCAATCTATCTAAATTCTGTTGTATTGTAAAGTGTATGGATTTCCAAGTGTCCTCTGATTGGTGCCCGTCAGCAATGGAAAAAACAGATGACGGACAGGGAACTTACCAATGAGCAACAGTCAGAAACATGAGGGATACCTGTGATTAGGGCAGAAGGAGAGGAAAAACACGGACACACACACAGGATATCTGCATCCAGAGCACGGATTTAAAAAAAATAAATGCACCATACAAACCTTGACCATATTTCTATCCAGGGCAAGAAGACTAATGTGCCATTTTTTATTTTGGTAAATTATTCCTTTAAGGCTGGGGTTGGTTGTAAACAATACAAGTGTGCGTTTTGGCATTCTGAACAGCACCACACCAATTTGGAATTGCACTGTATGCATTGCCAAGGAAGCAATCAATCACCTTGTTTAAAATGTTCAATGTTCTTGTAAACTGTTGTAATGAAACATCAATTTGTTGGATTAATGCCAAGATTAGCATGAATGTATTAGTTTTGAATGGATGAGGATGTCTTGTTAATGCTGTGACATTTCAGGTTTCTGAAGCGTGTGTGGGAGAGATGTTGCTGACCTGGTATTCCGTGGAGCCCAGGTGAATGCTAGAGTTACAGGGGCTATCTAAGCAGACAATATAAGATGTCCTGCTCTTACTGTTTTGAACTCAACCCTCAGAACCTAGGGGAAAACCTGATGCCGGCGCACCCTCCTGGTGACATAGTGACATAACATCTCAGATATGTTCAAACGTTATGACTCTTTCGATTGCAAAAACAGGTTACCTACTCTGCGCCAAAAAACTGAAAGGAACTATTGATCAAGAAATAATAAAGTCTCAATGAACTAAATATATTAAAGATCAAAATCTTTACTGTGCATTGTGTAATTTGTTGAGAACCAAATTGCGCAACAACGATTAATAGAAACCAAAATCACCAACCGAATAAGTGCCTGATTTGAACTCTCACCGAAACTCAGTAAACCATTGTACATACTGTTACAACTTGCATTGTGTGGATGGCTCCCACGTGCCTGTATGCCCTCCCTGACAACATCTGGGCATGCTCTTGAAAAGATGGCAAATAGTGTCCTGGGGGGGATCTCTAGGAGTTGTATTGCTGTTGCCTCTCCAGTGCACCTGTTGTCACTTTCATTTGCACCAAAACAGGTGACATTGATTCACAATCACTTATACGTCCTAACTGGACAGATTTTAAATCTTTGAAGTTTAATTTACTTGGTGTTATACTGTGATGATTACCCTGTTGTTCCCTGACTTTTTTGCGCACTGTATATTCATTTACAGTATGATGCGATTTTTTTATTAAACAGTTAGGGATTCTTACTTTTACTGTAGCCTCTTTTCTCTAATCTTTGCAAGTGTTTGTTACCAAACTGAAGACGTATCTTTAATTGAGATACTACGGGTTCATATAATAACCTTTATTTAAAAGTGCATTGCTGTTTGTAAGTGACATAGCTATCTGTTTAAAAAATAATCTGGTTTCTATATCCAAGGTCAATACAGGTCCCACATCTCTGTACATGTCTTGCTTAGGTTTTGCAAGTGTTTTGTTCATTTTGGCCAACTCTTTACTGACTCAAGTCACAAGTAATATGACTTTTTAATATGATAGTTTAGTCTAATGTCTGGCAGCAGAGACCTACAACATCATAATCAGGATTCATACTATGAACTCCCGCTCAGTACTCTGATCTAGATGGTTCAAGGATAGCTAGGTTTTGTAGTGTAATATCAGTGTAATACCAGCTTGCCATACTAGTTAGTGGATACTGGGAATGCATTACATTCTATTCCTCAAAATTGTTGACTGTTGTCATAGTTGCACACTGGTTAAAATGATTGCACAGCAATTTACATAAGAGGGTTTCTGATGGATGTGATTTAGCTATAAAGGCATTGAGGGCATGTCGTTTTGTCATGACTGAGTAATCTTTGTATTTGACAGTTGCAACAGCCGCTTTCAACTGAGGTTACAGCATACTTACATAACCTGTCCAATTGCTCTAATTTCTAATACTTGTATAAGCCCATCATATTGAATTACTTAAGCAGAGAAAATATATAACAGATTTCTTGGGGTTCCTGGGCCTATAAAGTAAAATAATTGTATTTGTCTGTACTGCATGGGCTAAAACCTAAAATGAGACAAAAATACATAACAAAATGTATTCAGAGTATTCATAGAAAAAAGTAAACTAAAACATAGTAGGCACTAAAAGACTAAAATGTGTGTTAGAAAACTGTAAATCATTTTTAGCTGCAAAATGTGCTGCAAAATGACTCTGTTATGTGGTGCACAGTAAATGCAGTGCTGTACGTGAACAGCATTTTGGATCACTTTATGCAACAGCTATGCCTTAAACAGCAATATAACAATTCACCTTGGTTTTGGTGAACCTGTTCACATGCAAAGATACTGTGTGTCATGTATAATTTTCTTCTTACAGCTTTGATCAGCCTTTCTAGTTCGTGGAAAAAACCTTGGACTTGGGAGACCCGTCTACGCAGCTCCAACTGTTGACTTTTCTCCACTCTCATTGGAGGGTATCCAAATTGTAAATGGTAATGCATTTGCAGAGTTGGTGGAAGGGGGCTATTACAGTTAGCAATGGTGCTTCTTCTGATTAACGAGACAAGCAGACATGATTAACGGGCCTCTGATTGCGCTGTCAGTCTTCCAAATGGACAGGACCTCGCTGTTCACCCCTTCACCATCCTGGTCCAAATGGCCAGCTGTGGAGATGTGCCTGTCCATCTCCAACACTTACTCATCCTAACGACCCCCATAGTCTGTACTAAATCAACTCTGGCCTAGGAGATGAGACACCCCATGGGATGGAGGCCCACTTCGTTTTGCTTGCAATTTGCCAGGCCTGTCCCTCCCGCTCCACGCTTCACAGGGGACAGTGAAAGAATAGGAGCTAAAACAGCCGTTATCAGTTGGAAGGTTATGTATGTATATTTACTAATTTCAAAAATATTTATAATTTTAGTTGAAGCTACGGACATGCTTTCAGATGGTACTTCTTTAAGTAATTGTTTTATTATTTATTTTTATTTAAACATTTTACCAGGACAGGCTCATTGAGAATGGAAATCTAATCTCAAAGAGCCTTGAAATAATGGCCAACAAGTATTTCAAAATCACAGACGACAAAAAAAGAACAAATTAAAATCAAAAATGGAAAAACTCAGTTAAATGTCATAATCATACAAAGAGCAAATCATAAACATTGACACCTTCCTATTAATGTCTGTGCAGAGCTGTTGATATGTTTGGCTAGTGCAGCATTACACCACTCCCAGCCACTGAACTCTGTATTTCCTTGAAAGTGATTGGTTGCCACTGTCTGAACACTATATTTTGAAATTGTATTTATTTTCTTCAAGTAGTCAATAAGCTGTCAGAATCAAATAGACTTTCAAAATTCACGAGTGGTGTTATTTTAAATGGACTTATGTACTCCAAAACTCACTCATTCAGATGTTAACACCCGCAGGGTGTACAGGCAATTCAATTATAACCCATGATTTCAATAGGAGTATATTTTAAAATGTTTTTACACTTGTAAGAATGTCCTGCTTAAAGGGATAGTGAATGTTGTCAATGTTGTGCTTTATATGCTTCTCCAGAAAAACAGTTCATAAAAATTTCGGTTGCCTTTGTTAACAGCTTGAAGAAATGTGCAATCTGAAGTTTGACAAATGGCTCATTAGCTAGCTAAATGTTTATATCAATCTCAGCTCATTGTGTTAATGCTAGGTAGAGTTATAATGGGCACTTATTTTTTATCCATAATTTAATTTGAACCCAGATTACGTCATCTGGACCTTAATACATAAATCCTAAAAAAGTGTTTATTTGTTTGCTTCATTACAAATCAAATGCATTATATGTCGATAAATAACTGTTGATCTTTTGGTACGGCGTATGTCAAAGAAAAAGCAGCGTCCAATTATTTACAACGATCAAAAACAAATATATCCTTTTTACCACTGTTATTGCAGTAATCATAAAAACAATGCAAGCAAACAAGAACTCTAATGAGTTATGTTTTTTGTTAAGAAGACTTAACTATGTTAAATCGTTCATAATCTGCTTATTGATTTGCCCAGGGGTCTTCCAGAGGGCGGCAGAGGCTCTGCTTAATGAGTGAAATGTAAATGTGCTTGCTCAATTGGTATCTTAAAAATGACATGCCAACTGCCGCAATATTTGGTCTATTGGTATAGTCATAATGATGTATTACGTGGTTGACTGTACATTATGCTCTGCAAATGAACATGTATAGCTGATCCCTTGGTTTGACGGTTTTATCATAATTTTCTTTTCTCTGGGTGAGCAGTTCTACATGTTTCCAGCCCATTTCATTCATCATCCTAACTGCTCTGACCTTTCAGCCCTAGACATGGCTGGGGTCTTGAGCACCGCTCTGTATCCCCTGTCCTTTCATCACCACCCAGTACAAAGATGGCGGGACACCTCCCTACGCAGTCTGGATGTCCACTGGCTGATAGAATACACTTTCTGGCAAAGTTAATGTTGGATTTGAATTATCGCAGTTAATAAATGGATTTCTGTATCTCTGGTGCTCGATACCACGCAAGAACATAAATTGTTAATACGAAATTGATCCACAGCGAATGCACCCTCGATCGATCGAGTGCAATGTGTCACTGGTCCTTGGGTTTAGATGTGTATTTTATCAAAGGCGTGAACTTTCCTCTCCCATCATTGGTCATATCTTGGGAACTTAATGCATTAGTAACATGTCACAAGAGGCAGGCTAACTGCATATAATTATTGACCAGTGGAAACATGTTAACAGCAGTGTACTCTGCAGTACCATTCACCTGCTGATGGACACTGTAGAGTACAGCCCCTTCCTGGCTCTGCCCACTGGGACTCAATGACAAGCCATTAGTTATCTGCAACAGATTCATTTTCAGCCATGCATCATCAATGATGTATACTCTCCTATGCCATTTTGGTGATTAGTGTTTTCTTATTTTTTTGCTAACACTACTACAGACACTACTTTTTGGGTAATCTTTTTTTCTCTGTAAACCAAATTACAAATCTCCAGTTTTATCTGTGAAATTCTCCTCAGGCACCCACAGGACCGGGTAATATTCGTAGAAAATCGTTAACGGATCCAACTGGGGTTTGAGGTTCAACAGATCCGATCCGAAATATGTCTGAGATGAAGGATAGTTGGATCTGAATTGTATAGGATATGTATCAGACCCAAATTGATCCAAAAGACACATGCATGTTTTATTACCATGCAAGCCAGACAAATTGTTTTGACTTGTCTGGCAGTAAACGTTAACATTCCTCAATATATGTTTTGCCTGTTGTCATCTGTGTTATGTATCAGTAACAGGCTATAGCCTGGTATTTATAATTTATGTCATTATAAAAATACCAAGGTATAGCTGTACGAGGTGTCAGACTTCTGTGCACAATAATTAATTTTATTGGCAATTATTTCAGGATTTTTTGTATAGTTTCCTCTTTGAGCATGCATAGAAGTAACCCATCTGCCCTGTGCGGAAACTGAGGCATATAAAAGAACACAGGGATGTCGGATAGTCGGATAATAATTATCTTAACTCACTTCCAGAGCGGCAGAGCTGCTGAAAGGAATTTTTCGCCAACTGACAAAGAAAGTCAGCAGAGTCCATTGTGATTGTGAATGACAATAAATCAGATGTATTTTAAAAAGTATTTTCAATTCCTATCCAGCCCTCTTTCTGTACAACATAAACCATGGTGCCTCTGTTTGAAAAGAACTTCTGATCCCTCTGGTGAAAATGTCATGGGCTAACACTTCCACATGACAAATTTACATGCGTGTTTAGGATAACGAGAGCTCAAGCCAGACGGGGAGTGGAGAAGTAGGAGAACGCTAAAACAACCTAAACCAACTACAGTGTATAATTAATGTGATGTTTATGATAAAGCGTATCACGATATTTGATCTGCATTTGACACACTATCTCACAGGTCATAGAACCATGGCCACATGCTTGATCCGATTTGGCATCCGACTGTCAACTACATGATGACAAATTCATCCCAGTTGGATACTTGATCAGATATTAGGTAATCTGTTTTGTGTATATGCATGAACTCCTTATTCTTTATTGTTAGTACCGAATCCAAATGACACACATTCCCCAAACTTCAGACTATGAATTATGAGAACTCTCTTGTATCTGATGCGGCCTTCTGTGACCACTTCCACTTCCATTGATAATTCTCTTTTTTCGTTCAGACTGGACACTCTCTTCTGGTAATTTCTTAAGACCTACCTATGCGTCATAATAATTCCCTACTCCTTTAGTGTGAACAAACCACAAAACACAAATTTAGAGAAACCTTCTAAGGCCATCCTTTTACTAAATCATCAATATGCCTTTATGCCATTTCCAGAGCTGTATAAGGTACACTTACTCTTCTGTAACCCCTTGTTCACATAAATTGCAGAACGGCATCTGAGCCGCTCACGTGCTGCCTATTATGAACGTGGTGACAGGGCGGGTCGTCTGCTAGCTATCCAATTGAAACAAATTCGCCAAACGAATGATTCCTCTTATGGTTTCATTTCATTCATTCCAAACTAGCCATTCTGATTGCAACATACATTGGAGTGGAACTAACACGTTTACTACCTGCCCCCGTTCTCTGCTCTTTTTCTTGTGCGAATCAAGTCTGACTTTTTGAGGTGGGATAGCTTTCCGCAATCACTAATAGGGAGGATTGATGTTGTAAAAATGAATATTTCCTAATTCCTACTTCATTCTATCCCATTGTTTTTACCAAAGTCAATTTCCAAGTCACTCAATCAGCCTTATTTATCTGGGATGGCTGGCACTACCCTTTTATCTTTTTATACTACTACCCGGCTGCCAAGGTTCCAGATACTCAATGGTGCCACTTTGAGGCGCGGGCCTGCATTTCTACATTTCTTCCCACTTTGCTCTGCTCTTCTGTGTCGGCAATCACCTCTCGCTATCCTGGCAATTCTGTGGTATTTTCCAAGTTTAAGATCTGGTATCAGTTTTAATGTCATTCATATTTGTCTCTGCATCGACAATGGGCCCTATTTTTAAGAACCACGTCTTTAACCCATCCCTAATAGACACCGCTTTATGTCTCTGGGTTTTACAACATTCCAAGACCTGTATGAAAATTGACTCTTTTCTCGTTGACCCATTTTTGTCTTTAAACTCTCTACCCCCGAGAGTGGTGCGGATTGTCGACCGTGAGTCAAGTGGAAATCTTAAGAGTTCTGAAAGACTAGAACTCTAACCACTCTCTCTGAGAGATGACAGTCGGTCAGCCGGCCAACGTAGGCAAAACTCTAGTTACAGTGCGCATGTTTCTCAAACTATGTGACATTGAAATTAAGAAGGTAAGAGACAAACTAATCAAAAAGTTTGGAATGATGTACAAATTAATGCAAAGCAAAAATCAAACATAAATTAGGTGATGCGCAGGAGCCTCGTTTGACATGCTGAACCTTAATTCAGATAAAACTTTTTTCTGGGGTTTTGCATGAGTCTAATAACCTCAGTTGGTAGAGCATAGTGCTTGTGGGTTCAATTCCCATAAAGGACTAGGTCACAATACTGTCATTTGCTCTGCACTGGGCATCAGGTTACATGAGGTAAATTTAAAAATCAAGCCCCTGGTTATAGCAGTACACAGCTTCTGAGACTCCTCCCAACATTCAGCAACCTTCAATTTAGACTTGCAAAAACTTTCCTGGTCCCTTCTCTGAGAACCTGCCTCACTCTCATCACTAGGCCAACTTAACACCCCAAACTACTCCTGTGAGCAATAGTCAAGGACTTCTTACGCTTCGCGTTGGTGTTTATCAGTGAGGCTCTTACAATTTTTCTGCTTTTTGATGGCTGCAGTAAACAGACAAACTTCAACTCTGCCTTCTCCAGATTGTAAATGTTATGTGGGTGAAAGACGGCCGTGGTTTCCACACATTCGAAATAGAATTATGGAGTTGCAGATGCTGTTTTCAAGTACATTGAACTACCCTACATGAAAAGCGATCCTATTTTCTGGAATAGCAAATGGGTGGGGTGGGGGGTGGGTGGGTTAAATGAATTACTGAAACTTGGGAGTGCACTTTCTTTCATGCTGCTACTAGGCAGCTCCATATATTTGAACTTGCAATAAGGGGGTAAATTACATTTTGACTGGCTTATTATGCTCATTGAATTTGCGGTAATCAAAAGTGCTATGGAAGTGTCAAGCTGGGCTGTCGGCCGTTGTTGTGACTGACTGTACGGCTGTCTTGAAGAGGAGCGGCACCAATATGTTCTCTGCTCCACCTGCAACTGGGCTTAGGAGACGATGGGCTAATGTATGTAGGGAGCTTTGAATCTTCACTAACTGCCAGCTAGCTGCAATGCAAGGTTCGCAAGCTGACAACATTTCAGATATGTCAGTTGGGGAGAGTAACATTTTTTACTGTTTCTGCTAGAATATCCTTACAGGCTAACAGCAACAGGTGGACGGAACCAATACAGTTTATTGGTGGATTAGCCTACAGTGCAATAGTTTGAGATGCTATTTACATGAATGGAATTGAGCATCTGCCTCAAGCCAAACATTGGTATTGGTATATGCATATTGTACTCTCTACATAAGTGGTTTCCAAACATTTGAAGCCCATGATCCCTTTTTCATTCTAAATGTGAGCTGAGATTTACCACCGAAAAAAACACTTGAAACATATATATATATTTATTTATATACATTTATTTTCATATAAAAACAATCACCATCCTTCTGTTTGTCTGCATGAACATTGACAGTTTGGTGACCAGCGCTCTACATTGTAGCATAGCATTGAAAACATTTTGTCATTCTAGAATATTCCTACTATTGATGCCAAAAATGGGCTTAGTATTGTTAGTGTGTAAATGCAATGAGAAATGACTATTTTGCAAACAAAGAACACTGCATTGCTTATTAGGTGAAAATGAAGATCACGTTGACCCAGTTTTATCTTCGCAATTGAATAAAAACTAAGACAATGAAAATACATGTACAACACCATGAATGTATTAGATAAATCCATGTATCAATTCCTCAAAAACAACAGTGGTTGACAGAATCAAGCCACATTGCATCGACACACGTTAGCACCTCACTATCAATGGCTTAGCGAAGGTGAGTTTAACTCAGTAGTCACTGAGCTCTTCAGTGACAGCGAAAACACATTTGGTGTTCATATAACTTTGGAAGAAACTGAAAGGAACAATTGATTTAGCAATTGTCCTGGCTCTGTCAGGAGGGCAGGGTCAAAGGGTCTTACTGAACGGTGAAGAGTTCATTGAGGTCACTGCGAAGGCAAGCACCCCACCACAAAAATGTCAGGTCCCTGACAAGAACAATTTCCTACAAAGAGTCTTAATGGGCTGTTACAAAGGATGGTTTTATTATCATTATGTTGCAGCCTATGGGCTTTTATTCTTTTGTTTAATGCAAAAATAAAAAATGACTATTGCTACATTACAATGTCTCTAAAATGTTAACATAGTCATTTAGTTTCACAGATCAGAGAACCCAAGCTTGTAATTGAGTTTTGATAGTTCAGTGTGATACTGAGAAGAAAGACATTGTGAGACTCCATGTGTATATATATATGTGTGTGTGTGTGTGTGTGTGTGAGAGAGAGAGAGAGTAAGAGGGAGATGGAGAAAACGGGAGATGGAAATGGGAGTTGTGACTGCTGTGAGTCGTTAGACGAGGCTGGTAATTGAGTGTTTTGTGAGATGGTGCATGCAGCTCGCTGCCGTTTGTCTGAAGAGCCCGGCTGCCACCTTCTCTGGAGAGAGCTGGGGCGTTGATGAGAGCGCCGCTCAGGTGAGACTCTCTTGCCAAAACGAGGAGGACAGGCCCCCTGCTCCTCTCCACCCCTAATGGTGAGTGGAGTGGCAATCAATTGTTTCTCATTACAGTTTCTTAATGCCTTTCAATTATCACACAGCGTCTGATGGCCGAACACAAACATTTGACGTCTTACAGTTAAGCAAAAAGGCGCAAGGGTTGTGGTGTATGACCAATACAATACGGCCAAGGAACGTTCTTCTGTAGGGCACAACACTGTGCGGCTGTATACAGCTTTTAACGGTGGGACGTTGTTCATATACCACAAAACCCTGTTATGCGTTCCTGCTATTATATTCCCGTTACAATTTAAAATAAGGACCAAGGAATGTTCTTCACAGGCGCGTTTTGTGGACAGACATAAACCGAGTGTTTTGAACCCCGAATACTGAATGTTTGAAAGCAGTGTTTTATGTCGATGTCTTTGCATATTTATTTTTTTGCTGTTTATGGTTAATCTCCCATCGTTATGGGCTGTGTGCAAGCTCTCAGGATTTCGTCCTAAACAACAACATTCCTTCGCTGTGTTATGTTGTCTTTACACCACACCTTCTCTGCTTAAATACACATTTTAGATTTTTGTTTTTCCCTTGGCAGTGTTTTCCCTGATCAATCTGATACATGTAAGGGCTATTTTATACAGCCGTTGTACAAAATGTGTTGTCTAGAAAATAGCGATTTAACAGAAAACAAGCATTGTGGACATGTAACTGCAATCTGTGTTTAGTTCAACTCTGCCACATCAAACCGATGTCGCCACTAAGGTATTCGAGGTCAGAGACAGGCGTATGACTTCCGAAAAAGTCCTGGACTTCAACATTATTCAGCAACCCTGCGTGTCATTGTAACTCATTGTAACTCACCGGCCGATCCCTGGGATCAATGACATAACTCACCGGCCCGGCAGTGGAAGAGCTGCCGAGACACTGCGCCAACACGAGTGAGATATTAATCCGTCCCATAACTCATCTCCCATTCTGCCATTCCTTAACAGTTTGATCCCATTAATAAGGGAGCTGCTGATTGCCACTGCAGGGCTGCTGACAGAGGGGGCCGGCGGGCGGCTGGCGGCAGCGAGGCGTCGGTAAGGGTGCGCCGTGCCAGGCCGGCCACAGGCATTGGGGAGGGCACACTTCCTAGCGACCGGAACCCAGTTGGGGTTTTAGTGCCTACTTTCCAGTTTACAATGGTCTATTAGACGAAATGTCCATCTGCCAATATAGTTGAATACATAGCAGAGGTTATTAACATGCCCTTGGCGAAAAAGGTTTAGCTCTGCAGGCCCTCAATTAATCACTGAGCAGGCAGTTTTATTACAGGTTGTAAATAGAACACCCTGCCATATTTTATGACAGCCATCACCAACTCATTCTGATTCTTATTACTTTTCTCTCTCCTCACACACACACACACACCCGCACACACACGTACACACACATGCACACTAGCAGGAGCAGCATTCAATACCGCTGGATTGCTTTATGTCTTACAAATGGTAAATTGTAAAGGAATAGGATGCTGATGTAATTGCTTCTCAGTGTTGACTTGTGGTTGCAGTTTTAACATGTATTATGACTACCCCGCCAGCCTCTGGAAGGAAATGCATTTGCGTACTGTAGGTACAACATGTGACTTGGAGAAATGTCTATTTTAGTACGTGTAACACGTAGCTCGTAATGAATGTTTTTGTACCTCAAAACTGTTTTGTTGATGCAACAGGTGCTATGGTTTTGGCGGGCGTGGACTGCACTTAAAGTATGTCCATCTTGCAATTCTGGAGGTGTCGGTTCGCACACGTGTCAAAACACACAGAGCCGACGAAACCTGCATGGAAAGTAACATTTGTGACCAGGTTTGGCAGAATTGTGGCCTGTCACACTGTCAGTCAGATGTCAAAACGTCAGGAAAGAAGAATTCGAAGAGATCTTTCTAAGATCTCTAGCATGTTCATGCAGAAGACTACTAATTCCATTGAAAACAGTGTTAGAGAAATATACTTTTTGGAAATATACTTAAGAGTACTTAGTATTGTCAGCATACTTGCTTATTATGTTGGCGTCTTCTCAATGACTTTCTTCCTATTTATTTTTGTTATTTTGTTGGATTACACTGGCTGATACAGTGGGGAGAACAAGTATTTTGCCGATTTTGCAGGTTTTCCTACTTACAAAGTATGTAGAGGTCTGTAATTTTTATCATAGGTACACTTCAACTGTGAGAAACAAAAATCCAGAAAATCCCATTGTATGATTTTTAAGTAATTAACTTGCATTTCATTGCATGACATAAGTATTTGATCACCTACCAACCAGTAATAATTTCAGCTCTCAGACCTGTTCGTTTTTCTTTACGAATCCCTCCTGTTCTCCACTCATTACCTGTATTAACTGCACCTGTTTGAACTCGTTACCTGTAGAAAAGACACCTGTCCACACACTCAATCAAACAGACTCCAACCTCTCCACAATGGCTAAGACCAGAGAGCTGTGTAAGGACATCAGGGAAAAATTGTAGACATGCACAAGGCTGGGATGGGCTACAGGACAATAGGCAAGCAGCTTGGTGAGAAGGCAACAACTGTTGGCGCAATTATTAAAAAATTTAAGAAGTTCAAGATTACGGTCAATCACCCTCGGGCTCCATGCAAGATCTCACCTCGTGGGGCATCAATGATCATGAGGAAGTTGAAGGATCAGCCCAGAACTACACGGCAGGACCTGGTCAATGACCTGAAGAGAGCTGGGACCACAGTCTCAAAGAAAACCGTTAGTAACACACTACGCCGTCATGGATTAAAATCCTGCAGCGCACGCAAGGTCCCCCTGCTCAAGCCAGCACATGTCCAGGCCTGTCTGAAGTTTGCCAATGACCATCTGGATGATCCAGAGGAGGAATGGGAGGAGGTCATGTGGTCTGATGAGACAAAAATAGAGCGGTGTGTTTGGAGGAAGAAGAAGGATGAGTACAGCCCCAAGAACACCATCCCAACCGTGAAGCATGGAGGTGGAAACATCATTCTTTGTGGTTGCTTTTCTGCAAAGGGGACAGGACGACTGCACCGCATTTAGGGGAGGATGGATGGGGAGATGTATCGCGAGATCTTGGCCAACAACCTCCTTCCCTCAGGAAGGCATTGAAGATGGGTCATGGCTGGGTCTTCCAGCATGACAACAACCCGAAACAAACAGCCTAAGAAGAATCTCAAGCTCCTAGAGTGGCCTAGCCAGTCTCCAGACCTGAACCCAATAGAAAATCTTTGGAGGGAGTTGAAAGCCTGTGTTGCCCAGCAACAGCCCCAAAACATCCTAGCCCATACATACCTCCCCTGATAGTGACAGGTGTGCAAGGGTGTGGCTGGCCCAGCCGGCTGCCGCCAGAAGAGTCCGGAAGCTACCACCTTTGTCTCTTAGCGGCGGTGCAACAGTGGTTTGTTCATAGTTCACTGCTAAGGCTCTATTCAGTGTAAACACTTTGTTTCTTCTATTCCCCATGTAGATGCTAGGGGCAGGAACCTACCAATTTCTACTTATACACATTAATTCACGGCATATGAATTCACTTCAACATGGATTTTATTCTCAGACTTTGTGTGGCGCAACTGTTTATGCTGTTTGTTGCCTTGAGATTCATATAAAGTTACTAATAATAGCATAATAATTCCAACCGTGATTATAATGTGGAAAGTTGCTGAGCTGATTGCAACAAATTATAATTGGAGAGCTACTCACTAGACAGATGGCAGCAACACTGGAGGAATTATCACCGTAAAGCCGCACAACACCCGTTTAAAAAAGACGAGCAGCCGGATATATTCCAATGAACTCTTCCAAACAACGCCCTTGTCAAGCGTGGGACACAACTGGGCGTGGGGGAACGTGGACGGATGGCTGGATTAGGAGGACAACAAAATAGTAGATGACGCCGTATCTGCACAGGCAGATGTGCGGAGGAGTAAACGGCTGCACAAAGAGCCAGATCTCCATCAGGGGATCAATTCATGGTACTTGCTCTGTCACTTCCTGTGAAAAAGCACATTTCACGGTCCATTTTCAAGAAACCCAGCTTCAGAGCTGCTCCAGCCCGAAATACGGAGAGAGGCTGTCCCCTCTTTTCTCTGTGCCTTGTTTTTTCACTCTCTGTCCTGTTGTTGTATACACTGTCAAAAACACACGTCTTTCCTGTCTCTCTCTCACACACACACACACACTCTCGCACACACAGTCTTGCCTGCCACAGCCTACGTCTGCTTAGCATGGTGAATGCCTGTGTGTACATTTTTTAAGAGGTTTAGTTGGTGGAGAGCTGGAATGAGCCAGGCTGTTGGCTGAGTTTGGGAGCCCCGGGCCTCACGCCTCACTCCCCCATCTCGCCCCAAGGAGCATCCTCCTTATCGCCAGCCCGCACCTCTTCACAGCCGAAGCTTCGCTCCTCTTCTGTTCGGCCACATTTATCTGGGGGGGCTCTTGTCTGGGGGTGATAAGCTGACAGACTCCCCAGCACGATGCCGGGGTCCCCTTTTTCACGCTTCTCTGTTCAGCTCTGCTGTGGCAGGCTGAGGGACGGAGCTCTCTGCCTCCCCTCTCCCCCCGGAAGCCAGAGAGGCCGTCCTATCTCCCGCTGCACAGTCTGTCCGCTCCCCACCAACCCCTCTTTAATACCCTACCACCCCCTCCCGCACTCTTCCCCTCTATAACTACTGTATTAAAGAGGCGGAAAAAAGGAATTTTGCTGCCGACACATCTGCAAACAGTTAGTGTAATGGGCTCATGAGGATGCTAGACAAAGGCAACAGTAATGCTAAATCCTGCCACGCTCTGCCAGATTTACGCCTTTGTCTCGATTACTTTGCGCCGGAGTCAGTCGGCATTCACGAAAAGCTTGCCCGGTTCTCTCACAATAAGTTTGTTTGGATAAATGCTACTTCTTCAACCCTAACTGATAATGGTTCTCCCTGAAAAGTTTCCAATATGGCCGCAAATAACCTCCACACCTGGATATAAACGCACACTTATAAAATGAACGCAGTATTTGAGATTAGGGTGGAATGTTTACATTTCTCTTGGATTCATAATGTTGAGGCGTCCCGGGAACACCAGCATTCACATTGGAATCATAAGAGCTGAGGATGCTGCAATGATGCTAACGCTAACAAATGTGAGGGGTGCCACTTGTCATTACGGACACTCATTCCGTAGCCATGCAAGTCCCCTCAGCGATCCCAGGCTCTCCATGTGAAGTGGTCCGTCCCCGCAGTTGCAGTACCGGCAGTGTCACAGCGGCCATATGCTGCACACCATCTATCACTTGGCACACGCTCTAACTGGATGATTCCTGTAGCCCTCACCAACCATCCCCCCCCCCCCCCCCCCCCCCCCCCCCCCCCCCCCCCCCCCCCCGCCCCCCCCCCC
>JACXGK010000160.1:88860-128088 GCA_016801125.1 Novumbra hubbsi | reverse complement strand
GATGGAACAATTCTTACAGGGATCTTCATGTAAAGACTAGGGAGGGGCAGTGTTGGTTTGGCTAAGGTAGAGTCTTCAGCGTACGTAATATTCTACCACAGTGCCCTGTGGATTGTGTGCTTTACTTTACATCTCAATTAACGTCTCTTGCCATAATTAGAGTTATGCACTCCAGAAAAACGTCGCTGGAGCCCACGGAGAAGCAAACACAGCACTTGTTTATCCGTCATCTCAAATGTGTATTGCCGACAGATGCTTCTGCTGGATTCAACCGAGGAAATGCAGATCTCTTGTTTCATTTGTAGAAAGAATAATTATGTTGCCGGGAACCAACGCAGGTTGTCAAACAAGGAAAAGGGAGTGGCGGGGGAGCAAAGGAGGGGGGAGAGTGTGAAGCATCGTCTGAAGATTGTGTGGATTCAGGATATTAATTTGCACTGTGTATAAAAAATTATGGACTTAATCACGGATTCCTTCAGAAGCTGTAATGAGGACACTAAAGACAGGGCGTGTGCTCGGGACAGAACGCTTATGCTCTCCTCCGTGTGTCACTTTATGAACTTGGTGCACAAAGACCTTGCGGCTTTGTCAGGAATGTCTTTGTTTGACAGTTGTAACAAACAGCTGTTACTGTAGCTGTAATACAATCAATTGGAGACACTATTTATTGACATTGAAAGGATACGTCAAGTCATCGGTGTTATTATCCCAAGGGACCTGTAAGACCAACTGTGAACTGCCTTGGTCCAGTTTGGTCCTGTTCTCTATTTCATATGTATTCTCTTTCTTTTTGATAGTTTTTTTTCTTATATGGACTGTAGACATTAATCCACACAGGGTATACCTATATTTATTATTTACCTGTATTGTATTTACAACGCAGATTACAGTACAATGAATGATGTGAAGCAATCAGGTTTTCCTAATCAGCATTAACCACATTGGCAACCTTTCATTTTAACATCTCACCGGTTGAGTAAAAGCTTCCAAAAACCTCTTGTTAAGGGTTGTGTGTGTTGGCTGCCGAGGGGTTAAAATCTTCCTTCCAGGGCTGTGTTTGCTCCAGACGGCGGCCAGGCATCTGGGAAGAAGTGACACAGTTAAAAGCAAGAGTGCAAACCCATGGGGCTGTCATCTTGCACGCTCTTACGTCTGGGATTAACACAAGAAACTCCTGACTACACGTGGGGCTCCCTGCGACACAAAAAACACACAGAAACAGAGAGAGAGAGAGAATGTGTGTATTTGTGTGTGCCCGGACTACGTAAAGGCACTTCCACCAGAACTCCTCACCCCCTCCCCGCCTTCTTCCTCGCTTTCTTCCTTCCTGTGCAGATCTGCCCATTTCTGCTCACCTTGGCGAGGTTGATGCGAGATGCGGACAGCCCCTTTCCGAAGGCTTATTACTCTTTTAAGAACGGCAGCATGGCTGGCGTGGCTATTAAGATCAGAGAGTGAGGATTAGAGCTGTCACGGAGAACGCCTCTCCTCTGTTTCTCCACTTCTCCCCCCCCTCCCCCCCCGAGCTCTCCTCACTCCTCGTGCCTGCTTGTTTGTTTGTGATATTCCTCACTAGCAAACAACCCCCTTTGCCCCACAGCCCTCGTAAACTCCTCTCCGGAGGGCAGAGGCTGAGTCGCGCTCCTTCCTCTCCTCCCCTCTCCGCGGGCAGTGCAGTGGTGTGTCTTGTAGGGAGGGTGCTGGGCGATGCGCTCCCACTGAAGTCCGCCGTGGGAAGGACGACAAATAATTCAGCAGCATCTGCCGTGGCGGCAGCGTCGGAATCGACACCAGTGGCAGCGAGCAGGAGCATAGCGACGGAGCACTGTGTCGTGCCGTAGGATTTGTTTCTGTGTGCTTCCGTTCACTCCGGTGAGGCAGCAGCTCTGGTCGGGGGAGAGATGTGGCTCAGCCCAGAGCCCCAGGACCAGTGAAGAGCAGCTTTCACACAGCCCTCGGCAGCCCCAGCAGCATGGCAGAACCGGAGAGCCACAGCTGATTACAGCCGGACTGACCGATGACAACCCTGCCCATGTAGGTTACCAGGCGCCCCCAACAGCCGCACCGAGACGGAGGCAAAATTAGCCATGTGAAAGTGGTCAAACTCGGTCGAAGAGCAACTCTTGGACATGTTTTCCCGGGCGACGTTTGGATTCCTCCCGGTGTTTCAACTTGTTTCGTGTCTCTTGGTGCTGCTCGGCACTCCCGACCTCAGCCACCAAGCTAGGACTAAAGGCAGATGGAACAAGGGGGGTAAGTGACGACCCACTGGGAGGTTTAAAGCTTTGGTTGAAGGTGTTTTATTCCTTTATTCGTTCTGTCAAGAGGGGATCTAGATATCATAGGGCAGATGGAATGGCCCAGTGTGAGAATCCTGGGTGGGACAACTGAGGCAACGTGGATGAAACTTGCCCCTCATTTGCCCAAGACAGAGATTATGATTGTGTGGTTGATGTGTTTTTGCTCGTATGTGGTTTGTATACATTTTTGTTGTTGTTGTTGATGATGTTTTGTAACCGTTTTTTCTATCCCCGAACACATGTCACGAATCACGTTGGTTTTTCAATTTCTTGCTGAGAGGAAGTTGTCTTGAGCTTAACTAAAAATCTAAAGGACAGAATCCAAACTTTTTGGTGCACATGCCTCTGTGTGCACAGAATGTGCTCTGAGTTTTGCATGGTTAACCCAGTATGGGGAGACAGAGCTTGAACAGGGGTTCAAGCCAACAGAGATTGAGGAGGAGGGTGTGTCTATCTATCCAACACGCTCTTAAAGCCCAAGGGTCTGCATGATGACAGATTAGGCTCATCTGAACAACCCAGCATGTGCGGATGGAGAGCCCGTCTGTGATTTGGGGTTAAAGAGCCAGATCACTAGTTTGAGGAGAGGTGTTAATAATTCATCCGGCACTCCAAGGGAGACCCCCTCTCTCCTCGCAGCGTTTAATCTCCTTTGTCGGATTAAGGGAACCTCTAATCTTTGTGGTGCCGCTCTGGTCCGTCCCAGAGAATACTGGGCGACACTCCCTGCACCCCGTTTAGCTCACATGGCTCCAGGTCTAGAGGCCCATGGCTGTGTTCAAAGAGCCCACGTCGCTTGTCACCAACACTGCCGCCCATTTGATGATTCCTCCTCTCCTTCCCGCCCTGCTCAGCGCCGCTCCTTCTCTCTTTCCCTCTTCGCCTCTCTCTTTCTCATTGATTGCTCCACTTATATCTGTCCTTGTGGCTCCTGGTCCTTGTCTTGTCCCCCCTCTCCTGCCGTCCGTAGGAGAGCATTAATGCACAGGATTCCCAGAGTTAAAGACTTTTACCGAGCTCTTAAACAGATGTGCAGCTCTCACTCACATGGAGCGACTAGTGAGCCGCTTCTTCTAAAGTGCCTCTTTTCTTCCCTCCCAGACTATTTCACGCGCCTTTAAAACAGGCTTTACATCTGGGACAGGCTTCTTAGACAATCTGCTCGCCATTCTGCCTCGCCATGAGAGAGGCTCCCAGTCATTCCAATTTGGCGACTGGATTTGGCAACATTTGCCACACCAGAGGGGTTTTACTGGAAAAGAAGATGCAGGCACGCATTTGTGATTAAGATTTTCATTTTATAAGGCCGAGTAGACATGCCAAACTTAATCGAAATGGGCCCATCGTCATAAAGAGAAAAAATATATAGTCAAAAACAAGCCTCGGTTGAAGCGACAGGTCCAGTGTGTCAAAACGTTTCAGAATTGTAATCTGTAATTCAGTGTGTAAAATTAGTCTAGTTTGAAATCCTAGCTATCTCGGGCCCCAGGTGAAATGGAGGCCAGTGACCTTCCCTGGTGTAATTAGGTTCCCCTGGCTGTGTGTAGTTGGACCAGTAGACCCGTGGCTAAGCAAAAGCTCTGCTTCCTGGTTGCCATGCAATTTAATAAAATATTCACGTAATAAAATCCCTATCGAATGTTCACGGATATGCTGTAATTACCTGCATGTGTTTGAGTTGAGACAACTGTTTTGCAAGTGCAATCTCATTGGATGCCTCTACAGGCTGGACTTTCCTTGCATTGAAGTACTTCATTGTTCATCTTCATTATCACTCTTTATCACCCAGTAATTCATATTTTTTTTGATTGTCATCTAATTAGCTCACACCTTGTTAGCAAGAAAGATAATGGTTTTTACGAAACAACAATTAGACCTAATTTTGTTAACTACATTATGTGTAAAGGTGAACTCACAGGCTGTGTGAACCCTATGTGTAGCTAAATACCATGTGTAGCAAAATGTGTTGCCAATTTTAACATGTGCCATAAATGCTTTCCTGGTCCTGCTTGTGATCACAGATTCACCTTGCAGGATAGTAGGATGCCCTGAGACTCACCCCGTGGACATCAGGTCCGATACGCTGACAAAGTGAGGTTGGCCGACAAATCACGGTCACCGACTCGCAACCGTAATCTGGAGAGCTGTATCCCATCCTCGCCCCCCCCCCAGGACGCAGCGTGTTATACTGATCCTCATCCTTTCCAGGGAACTCAGCATGCATGATCTGAAGCCAAGAAATGACTGATCCTGTTCCTTTTCATGTCCTACCCATCCGGCAGTGACAGCCCTCATAAGTAACCCCGCACAGAGAGGCTTCCAGAAGGGCAGCGATTGAAGATAGCCTGCCATTTGTGTGAATGAGTGAATGAGGAGACAGTACTGGGCTTGGTTAGCTGGTGGAGAGTGAGGCTTTGGTATCATACGCTGATCAATCACCTACAGCTGATGATATGTGGGCTGGCTCAGGTTCTGGAGGATTCTTTTTGCTGCTGACTCCAACCCCCTGACTCACTAAAGAGAAACCCGGCTGAAGTAGCTTCTGGAAGAGTAATGTAACACCACACCAGAATACAGCACAGTATGCACCTCGCTCTCTGTCTCTCTCTCTCAATCCAGAAGATATTGTGACCGAGTGTCGGCAGTTGAGGATGAGAGAGGAGTAGATTTATAAAGGAGGTTGTGTAAAGGACTTTAATATTTCCACACTGCTTCCTGGACTTATGATGTCGGGAAACACAGATTGGGCCAAGCCATCTGAGAGGGAAGTCCATTATTCAAAAGTGTTCAAAACCGATATCCAGCGCGTTCAAGAGAAACACTGTTCTCAATTCGATTGGCTCAGCTCCCAGGGCATTGAGCACCTCACCGCATAAAGCTGCATACGGTGGAATGTCGGAATTCAATTATTTCGTCCATTTTCCAGCAGCATTGGTGCAATTCAGGGAAATCATCAGAAGACGTGTGTTTTATGATAGGTAATAACTTGTTAGGTGGAGGGAGTATTTATCTCTGTTAGAGGTGCTATTTAGACCCCAGGGCGAGATGTGCTGTTGCTCCATTGGATTGGTTTTCTACGGTACCATTATGCTTCACACTCCTCCTGCTCTCTGCTGGCGGCCATCTTGTTTGTCAGGTATTGTTCCTCTGCTACCATCCGTCCACGTCGTGCAATTATGACAATTTGTAATAAGAGCGCCTTTCAACCATCTACACATTTACACAATGTTCAGGGGAAAATGCTGTGACTGTTGTGTGGAGTGTTTTTATTTGTACTCGGACATGTATTTCCAGTCAAGGAGCGAGAATGCTGTCATGGCTGGTGTCAAGGTCTCGCTTTCTTCAGTGAGTTGAAAATGAAAGCATTTTAATTAAACCCACAGAAAAAAATACAGTTTTTCCATTACAGACTTGAGATGGTATTACTGATTCAATATATGTGTAAAGTACCACGGCATAGCTAGTCCACCCCCCCCCCCAACACACACACACACACACGTTGTCAAACAGTACAGCTTAATTGCTACATTCCAGTCACACTCTCTTTAATGAAGGTACCATCTAATTGCAGGGGGAAATTGCACCTAACAATAACAGTGTTTTATGGCTGGGATTTAGACTGTATATGTGACAGCTTAGCGTGATAGACGGTAGCAGGTACATTTTACCACCAGTGATCCTTTCACCCTGGCCTCCCTTTCCTTGGTAACTGCGCGGGGACCCAGCGGAGATGTTATGGGGGCACGTACGCACACTTCAGACACACGTGTGCCGCGTGTCCATAGGTACACACATTTGCCCTTGTCCTACAGACCAGACGGGCATTTCAGGTTGGTATATGAGTTGGGCTAGTTCATCGGTTCACTAGTTCCTTTAGCTTCGCATTCTTTACTAATTCTACGGAACATAGGGGGAGATTTTGGCAGATTTTGGGCGATTGAACGTGTAAGTACAGCAACGGTGATGGTCGTTGAGGGTGATGTTGTCGGTAACCGTATTCATGACGGGAACGTTTTCTCACAAGTTTTAATGATGTTATAGATTTGTGTATTAATTAAACCAATGCCATTACTACCTCTAAAATAAACCCATGACGCAAAAAGGGGGAAATATATTTTTCACCCCCTGCTGTTGCCAAGACCAAAATGCTGCAGAGCCAAGAGGAGACACAACATTAACACTGACGGTGAACTTCATATGCTACATTTATCTGTTTTATGACTTTTCTTCTCTCTCACCCGCTCGCACCCTAACTTGTGCTCTCTCTCTCTCTCTCTCTTTCTCCGATGCTTTTTGCTCTCCGTAATAAAACTTTAAAGAGATAAGAAGCTTTTTTCTATTTCAGGGTCACCATTAGCCTGAATAATGCATTGACAGGGGAAGAGCAGTTTGAGTTCTGCAGAGGATAGAAGCACAGGCTTCAATTAAATTATACATCATTATCACAGCTGGTAAGGCTGGCGCAGCGGTAGACGACTCTCTCCTCCTCTAAATGTTCCATGTTTCTGTCTTGTCCAATATTGTTTGTGGAGCAACAGCAGCTTCCTGTGCCAGTAGGCTGCCCGTCCTGGGAAGCGGATTAGACAGACTCTGCGGTTCTGGAGAGGGGAACAGTGGCACAGCTCTGGATTCAGACACAGCACAGCTGGATGGGTTGTAGGTTGTGAGGTGTGGACTGTGAAGTAAGGGAACACGGCTGGATGGGGTGTGTGGTTGGTTGTGAGGGGTGGGGTGTGAAGTAAGGGAACACTGCTGGATGGGGTGTGTGGTTGGTTGTGAGGGGTGGAGTGTGAAGTAAGGTAACATGGCTGGATGGGATGTGTGGTAGGTTGTGGGGTGTGAAGTAAGGTGCTGGTTGGTTAGTAAGAACGTCAGCAACTGAATTTTACAAACCTAGAACATACCAATGAATCACAGCGCACCATCATTTACTTCACCCCAAGCAATTTGTAGAGTTCACAGAGATAAGAGATATGTCGAGATGTACATGAGATTTCATTAAATGTCCCTGAAGCTCACCAGTCCATTTTGAATGATGTTGGAATCTTTTCTTACCCATCCGGTATTTGTGCTACACTAGGAACACTGTCCTTATCCCGCCAGCTAATTAACCCCTACGACCTTCATTAACACACTAGTGCATAATAATGAATTAACTGGATGTGCTCATTACTCACTTTGATGGATTAAGATAACAGTTGCGTTATCTGCCACGTTCATATATGTCAATTTTTTACCGGGTTACAGTCCCAGTAAGGAATATGAATGCTGAGCGATCGGTGGCACTGATTACAGAGTTCATCTGAAACTCTAAAGTGCTGTCCAACTGGGTTCTGGATGACGGGGGGGCCGTGCCCCAAAAACATTTTGAGAAATTGTGTCCAGTTGTTGGTGGTTACTCAATCGGTTTGCAAGTCTGTCCCGTTTTCCACATTGTATACGAATGAAAATTCTAGAAACAGTGTAAGTTTTTCCCCCAGTGAAACATCACCATATTTTGCTGGCTGAATTTCAATTAGAAAAGGACCCAATTGCTAAACACCTGAGCATGAGCTTTGATAATCGTAGCGTCTGCTGTGTTTCTGTGGAGCAACTTCGTGTTAAGAGTTAGGCATTGTGAGTTCATATGTAGCAGTGCATTAGGTCCCGGTGCACGTTTGTGATGTTGGATTAGAGTGTTTATTGTCCAATTTATCATGCTCGCTCTGCCTGCCTTGAAAAATATCTCCCTATCGCTGAATATGTAATGGCTACTGCTTCGGATGTACTACAAAAGGAATATTAACAAGTTTGCCAATCCCCTCGCTGATGTCCCAGAAAACACCTGGGCGTTACAAAAACACACTTTTGAAGTATCCATGTGCAGCAGTCGTTCCCTGACACACCTCAGAATGATGTTAAGGAACTGAAAAAATCTGGAGGCACATCGTACATATGTACCTTGGCTGTGCCGGCGCAGTCCAGTCTTTGGGAATGATTTTTACTGCTCTTTCATTTTTGTACTTTGGTCCTCCCTTCCTTCCTTAGTCGACGCCCTCCTCTTAATGGCCTGTGGGCGGAGCCACGGAGAACTATCCCTGTTGGATTGTCACAGATGATGGGGAGAGAGGGCGATGACTGATGCTGGATTAGCAGTTTAGCGACTGACAAAATGGAAGCTCTCCGTTCAAGGTGACCCGGCGGAGGGAGGTGATCGCGGGCCAAGGCCAGATGAAAAGTGAGGGTAATCCTTCCTGCATGGTTCCCTGATAGCTGTCACATGCGCAGACATTGTCGCCAGGGCCCAAGGCATGTAATTACATGTTTATTGGCTTCAGTAAGACCGCTTCATCCATTCAAAGTGTAATCTTAGTAGGGCGGATACATGAAGCCACTCTTTCTCTGGCCTCCCTCACGTTGGGACATTGGAGCGGGCGTTAATGGAGTTTTGGGAATTCAGGTTTGATGCATGTTTAGCGAGGTGTTATTGCCTCATCTCCCTAGACTTAACTGCAGGTTGGTAGGTTCAAAGGCCGGGGTGGAGGGGGGAAGGGAGAGAGAGGGAGAAAGCCGGCTGGTGTCTGAGCCGACTGGCAACCAGCCTTGACACCATTAGCTCCGGTGACACATCAGGGTTCTGTTCGGCGTGTAATTTGTTTTGTCTGTCAATTTGATGGATCTCTTGTTTCCCGGGCACTTCCTTGCGCGACGCGGGGGGAGAGAAAAAAAAAAACAACACGGGGAAAAAACGGTGTCTCGAGGACATTGTTAAACGTACTTCAGAATGGGAAGCAGAAGGCATTTGTTTTCTCCAAACAGGTCGTTTTCTCTGTAATGGACGCGGGCAGCAACGCAATGTGGCAGAACCGAACGGGGCCTAATTAAAGGTGAAAAGCAAATTTTCGGGAAAAAGGGGGGTCGGCAGGTCTGGGAGGAGGTCATCGGACTTGATAGAATTTCCTCTGCACACTGCGGTAAATAAGTGCCGGGGCTCTAAACTCAGCCCACTGCTCTGTCCTCAGCTTCACAACCTTTCACAACCCCGTTTTACAGATCACACCCCACCACTCACTCTGGTGTGGAATATTCGTATCGTCCAGCTGCTAAAAGAGCGGCACGTTTATTTGTGAGGCTACGATCGCTGCGTGTCTTGCTGAAACCATCTCTGCGCTCCGAACCCAGATTGTATCCAGCTGTTTTGGCGCTTTCCCCGCACGAGCCGAGCTGACCGGCCATTCCCTCAGTGGGCGCACGTGCCAAGCGGCTGCCTTCTGCCGGCAGAAGCTCCTGGAGACAGCGGAAGGCCGGCGTCGCCTGTTAATGTTGCGCACCTCCTTCGCCGTCCCCACCGTGCCCTTTTGGCCCACCTTAACGGGGTGATGGCGGCGGGAATTAGAACAAGGGGACGCCGCGCCGCTTTGTTTCCGGTGGGTGATCTTCACCGTAGCCGAGTCACTCTCCCTGATTGGACTACGGGCCCGGCTCGTGTCAGGCTGGCTCGTGTCCTCCTCTCCACTTCCCTCACACAGGTTGTATTTCTAAAGACACTCAGACCTTGAAATGCGTGTGTGTGTGTGTGTGTGTGTCTGTGTGTGTGTGAGAGAGAGGAAGTGTGTGTACCAGTGTAACAGACACATCGCAGTCTTTAGGGCGTGCCTTCTCCTCGGCCTCCCCCGGCTTTAGGGAGATAATGTGTGACAGCTGAATCTTTTCACCGCTCTAATCCACCGAGCTGGGGTTGAAATCGCATTTAGGGATCAACACCAGTGAATCGCTGCCATGATAAGAACATGCAACTCTGCAAGCTCTTTTTGGGGGCATTGGAGCCCATGCATGAAGCAGTCAGCGAAACACCTCTTGGCAGGAAAAGAGAAACGTATTCCCTTTTCAATTAAAGCAGAAACAGCAGAACAGATACTGCAGGCCTATGTTGCTGAAACTGATAGTGTCATAATCTCTTCATTCATTCACAAAGTAGTCTATTAAACCATGACATCTTGCCAAGTGAAATGAGAGACTTGCGGTTCCACAGAGAAGCGTTTAAGGAAAAAGAGCCTGGGATTATTCAAATGGAGAATCTGGGAGAATAGGCTTTGCTTGCTTTCTCTATGTGTTTGTTTCTTTCCCTGTCCTTTTGAATGTGAAGCCCGGCTCGTCTCAGAGGGATATGTGCAAATGGCTGAGAAGAATGTCTGTCTGTTTCCCTGAGCTGAACTGAGATGGGGATATTATGATAGAGGAACTACTGCTTGGATGAAATGTCTTATAATATTATACAATGAAGGGATACCTCAAGGTTTTATCTGTTTTCTCCCCTCCCCAACAGCTTTGAAAAATTATCTTGAAATATATCTAGAGCTCCTGAACAGTCAAAAAACAACATGCTATTTTTATTTTTCATCCTTAAGTTAAATATTTGACCTGATAGTTTCATCCAGTACAGCTCAGCATATGATTCTGTATATTGTGGTCAATAGATAAAGGACAGTGCTGTAGCAAAGAGGTTGTGGTTGCCTTTCAATGTACTTGGTATTAAATAATACAAGTATGTGGTAAAACCTCACAACTTTTGTGCCAGTCTTTCTTTCAAAGCATATGCATTAGAATGTAAACTCTCACACAACCATTAATTTCAAAATATAAGACACTTGTGCCATGAGAACATCTCCATCAACATGTCACCAAAACATGAAATAATTATATTTTTTCAGTATTAGTTTCAACTCCCAGTGAATCCAATAACAAACAATGCAAGATACATGTTTTAAATCTCCCTTGAACATTTGGCCAGATTCTTGTCCAAATCACAATGGATGTTGTCATTGTTCATTTCCCTTGGTAAAAACCTTTTGGCTTGGCGAATCCATGCTTGACATAGGTCTACACTGGTGTCATCACATGCCTCACCCATGGCTGTAGGAGGGTGGCACGCTCACAGGGTTGGTGATCATTAACCCTCCACCTCCCTGCAGAATATTATTCCTCAATAGAGCTAAGGAAAGGAGGGTACGGGAGCAGGTAGAGGGTTATGAATCTAGGATGTGCCTGAAACCATGCTGAACCACTGCATGGTGGAACCTAACACTGTCCCAGACAATTACATAGGGGATCCTTTCACCTTGACACATCAGCTCAATGTCATTGAGAAACTCAATGAGATGTTTAGCGTTCTAGGAGCCAAGTAGGGCCTATGTCCTGCCACACCATCTTTTAGAGAGCTGCACACATGGAGATCTTTCCTCCCCGTTGTCCAGGCACTTGGATAGTGACCCATTGCCCGATGAGTTTCTGTTGAATCCTGCTTCATCAACAAAAATATTTTTTTCTTTTTACAGTGTAGTTCTAATATACATATTAAATTGGTGACGCATCAAATAGTAACAGTAATGGTGTTGTATCTGAACATGCTCAGCTCTCAACTGTCTTACCTGGTCATTGTTTCTCTCAAAAGGTGGGCAACTGTTGGTAGGCTGATGGATGCCACATTGGAAAGGGTGTCATAGTTCTCCTCAATTGCCTGCTTTATTTTCCGACAGCCGTATTTCATTCCTGGCCTTCACCATTTCCCCCACTGCCCAGTCTTGCTGGTGGGTCAGCACACGTCCACCAATATGGGGTCTTTGGTAAATTCTAAGCATAGAATAGAGTATGCTATCTGTCAATAGAGCATACTGGAAGAATACTGTTATATGTTTGATGAATGCAAACATGTACTGTACTGTAAATGTACTTCATTAGAGACAACAGTTCCGCCTCCCTCTCCTTGACGATCCAAGTTTTTAGGGGCCCAATGCCCACCTCCCTACCAATCTGTTGGTGCCCGTGCCCAACTCTATGACAGTTCCCATGCCCAACACCTCTCTGACAGCTCCCTTGTCCACAACCTCCTTCTATTCCTTGATGTCTATTCTGCTCCATGTTAAAATACAGTGATTCTGTTTTCACCCCTCCCCCATTTACAATGTATAATTTGTGGTTACCACCATGTAAAATCAGCAATAACAAACATTCATTGTGTGTGGTTACATGGAATTTGGATGTTCATACAACACACACACATACACACACATTATATAGTATTTGGCTGACAAACCTATTTAAAATGTATATGTTTACCAAATGGTTTAATGATTAACCAGTAAGAGCAGTTAGATTAAGTGTTGATAAGTATTTAAAATGTATTTATGCAAACCTGAAGAGAAGCATGACAAAGGTCTTGTAAGCATTGTATTGTGAAAGATACTTACTTCAAATGAACCGGAGTTCATAAAGATACTTACTTCATATTTCTTTGATGAGTCGTGAAAAAAGCTACTGTGTAATTTTGTGTGTTGTACTTGAACATGTGCATACATCTTTGAAAAAACAGCCTTTTTGATGATCTGCTTTGAGTTATGTACTAAGAGTTGTGAGGTTTCACCACATACTTGCGATAATATGTACCAAAGCGATAACAAAAATAATAATTCAAGAAGCCTCACACACAATCCCATCACGGCCGAAAACAAACTCTGCCGTAAATTCTTGCAGTATGTTTGAAGACATAGAACAGTGTCTGACATTCTGATGCAGAGAGTCCTATGCTCCTCCACGTTGTGCACATGTTGAAAGGACAACATTTCAAATGATGCGACATTCCAGGGACAGTACAAACACCTAGTTAAGTGATAGTGTGGAAGGGCATAGTCATTTCAAGCTGGCCAGGGTCTGACTCATGCAGTAGCTGCTGATAGAATGGAAATGAGCCTGCAGCTCCCCGCACTTAGTGCGTAATGACTGAAGTCTGAAACCGCTGCTCCTGTGCTCTAGCATGGCAAGGCAGGGTCTCCAAGGTACCATGAAAGCTGGAGGAAACTGTCACAGCTTATAAAGACCGGCTCAGGAGAGAGGTGTTACTGTTACGCCGCAAACGACCGGAGAGCCAAAACTGCTGAGCTGCAATTTGACGGGCAAGTTCCATCTCAGCTGTGCACAAATAGCTGCTGACTGGCATTGTGCATGGCAAGAAAGAAATAAACCGCGCTGGTCTCATTCCCGCTGCTATTTCTCTGTTTTGAAAATGAGCCAAGTTCGTCCAGTGTTTATTGGAGCAACCTGGGTTAATGCAATACGGCGGATGCCGCTTCGGTCCGTTTAATGGCGACTAAATCCGTTTTTGCAATCAAAGTGCATTAGTCATGAGGCAACATGCAATTAGCATATTGGAACAGCTTTCCAATTAATGAAGATAACTCCATCAAGTATGGAAGGATCGCACATGATACAAATCTCCCCCGCTTAGTGACAGCTTGAAACAGAAGGTGAGAGGATAGGCTTGGAAATGAACTGACGAAGGAACAGATGCAAGTTCACACGGTTGTATGACAGGTGACTGATGATGCTCCATTTTGTCTGTAGGACAGCACGTATTGTGGCATTCTGCGTTGCATTGTAACATTCTGAAAGTGTCTCTGTCGTATTCAGCGGAAAGATGGTACAAACTTTTTTCCACTTTTCTTAGAATTATAATGAAAGACATTCTAGACCGGCCGCACTCACACGGCAATAGTACAAATGCGTCATACGCTGTTTAACGGATGATGTCATTCGAAGTGACTTGCGTACATTTAACATTTAACCTGCTCGGGCCAGGAATTCGAAACACTACAGTTAGTGTACAGAGTAACCCTCGCCACGTTTTTATGTAGTGGCTTGAGGTGGGCGAGGAGAGAGGGAGCTGTGAACGTGTAACGTTAAATAGGTCAGGGTGATCACAGATGAATATTTCATTGCTAGGTCTATACTTGATTTGGAAGGGCTCAGGAGAAGAAGTTGTTTCAGAATGTACTTCCTGTTGTGCTGCATACGACGGGTTGACTGCGGTAGCTCGGTCTCCAGTGAGATTCTCCTCCTTTTCTTGCTTGCATCCTATTCTTAGTCCTGATTATGCACTGGCTTTACATACGTATGAATAGCTAATTCTGATTAAACATGACACATTGTAGTGACTTTGGCGAGTTTTCTGTGTGGAAATAAACTGAAAGGGTGTAATCCCAGATGTTTTCTCACATTGGGGTACTTTCCGTGACCTCCACCTGTCTTGTCATCGTCACATGTCGGTGAAAGTCTGGCAAATGTGACATCACACTCGTTCTTCTTTTGCTGTAGGTATTTTGAGATATTAAGCCTTGTGTTTCGGCTTGTGAGTGAGCACTCTAGAAAATATGGTTGACATCACGTGCGTGTTTGAAGCTCTTCAACACTGGACGGGTTCAAAGTAAACTTGAAGCTGACTGGCATGTTTCGTATCCTAAACCCTGCCGACATCTTTCCACAGCACGAGGGAATAACAAGCCTAGAGCGGCATCAGAACTGTGGGAAAGGATATCTGATAATAAATAATTTAGGGACCCGTTACATGTTTTAACTGGAGTGGGAAAAGAGGGGAAAAAGGTGCTTTAAAGCCTTCCACATCTCTCCAAAGCAAATGGCAGTGCATTGTTCGTTCGAGTATTTCAGTGGTGGGGAAAGACGCAGCTCTTTGGCTGCATTGTGCATTCTCACCCCACAGGTTTGCCGGCACCTCGAACCAGCGGGCCTTGGCTCGGATCTCACCCTGACCTAGTTGCACCCAGGTCCTTTCCCTGGGTTATCGTAAACTCTGCATCTCACTCCTGATTCCGATCACAGGCTGTGTTTATCTTGCCACGCTTCGCTCCGCCTGACTCTGAGAGAGCGACCACGTCACCCCAGCCCGCTCAAATACCTCTCTCTCTGATTAAAGAGAGCTCTGCGCTCGCTAGGCCTTTATCTCTACTTGTTCCTTAGCCAGAGAAATTGTCTCCGCAGGGGCAGGGGAGAGGCAGAGAGGGGACAGGAGGGGATTGGAAGAGAGAGAGACTGAGTTAGCTTTATCTCAATCAGCAGCAGACATTAGAAAAAGTCCAACAGAATTAGTTTTCCCCTTCAACTGGGGTCATTTGGGTTAAGTGTAAAGCGCGTCACTCCGATAGTGGGATCCAGGATTTGTCCCTGTGCGCGTCTTTCCTGTCGGAGGACTCGTCTTCAAGGACAGTTGGTGAATTAAAACCAAGGAGCGGGTGTAGTGAAACTGGGAGTGATAAGGAGAAGGAATCAATGGGATTCCTGCTTTAAACCTTTTACACTTTGTTGGTGGGGCTAAGTGGTTCTGAGCAACTCCGGTGTGCTTGCATTAACGTTGGGTGCGTCGGAATGATGCGAGGTCAACACTACGAACCCTTGTGACATTTGCACATTTGTGGGCGTATGGGGTTGTGGCATGTGTCACATTCTCATTGTTTGTCTCATACGTCTTTCCCGTTGCTCTGCATCGCAATACTTTGTTGGGTGAACTTGTTAGAGACCCCGCCCCTCCTCCCCCTCGCACTGCCTTTAGCTTGACATGCCTGGACGAGTGAATGCGCTGCCACCCGAATTGGGTTCAAAGAAACAAACAATTTTGTCTTGTCAAAAAGGAAACAGGCTTGTGGGTGGAACTTGCAGCGCTGGACTGAGCTGACACGATGGAAAAGCCCTAGAGCAAGGATCCAGGAAGACAGACTCGTAAGACAGCAAAGGGCACGGGGCCACTCACCCGCTGCCGGATTCCTCATCAGACTGTCTGAACAGAGCAATAAGACTGACAGACTCCTCTGTGACCAGGGGCCAGTTGGCCAATCAAAACGTCCGATTCGCTGTGTCCACCTACCTCCCTGATAGGGGAGCTGAGCTAGCTGCCATGTTTCTTCCTGCCATTAGCTGACACTGTAGTCCTACTACATCTTCCTCCCCGCAAATCCCCTATTCCCCTCCAATTAGTTATCCCATTCACTCTCATCTCTCCCTTAACATCCACGCTATTAATCAAGGACAGGGCTTGATTGACAGCTTTTATCATCGGTGGATCGGTGCGGGTCTGCCCATCTGGGCTCAACTCATCTGACTGGGAGGGACTATCGGTGCTGCCGCTATCTCTCGCGCCTGAAGCGGTTTCCCACCGCCTGCCTGCCAGAGGAAGGGCTGCTACATCTAGGGGCTCAGCCTCACACTCTTATCTCTTCCATTTTTAAACATCCCACAATCAAGGAGCCCTTGGCGTTCTTCTGTTAATTGCTGGAGGGTAATAAATCGCGGATGTCCCTCTACCCCCCTACCCCCCCCCCCCCCCCCCCACCCCCCCCCCAGACCTCAGTAGCTCCCAGGCAGCAGGTGGGTGACAATCGGACTCCTTAGCCATCCGGATCCCCCCTCCCCCAACCAACAGGCGCAGTACTCTTGTATTCAGTCTCCACCCCTGTATGCTGCACATCGACCCAGTTTAACAGACTTCTACCTTTTACTTGGAGAGCTGAAACACACCAGTCCCTCATTGGGGAGTAATTCCAGGCGTCCTCTTCCACTGTCTGTCTGCCAACATGAAGGATCTGGCTGGGGGTTGGGCTGGAGCTGTGGGGTTGGGGGAGTTTATCATTTCGCACGTCCCAATTTACTGGATTACTAGCTCATTACTATGAGTGTATTACGTTCAACCGGCTTTGCTGTATTTAAACAGATTCCGCGTGAGGGTGTACATCTTTTTCCATGACTGGATTTACGTGCAAATTGAGTGCTTTAATTACAGATCCATACGCACTTCATAGGCTAGTTTGCAGCTCACCCCCACTTGCTTGATATTTAATCTGAGATTAAAATACAGCCTTTGGTTTGAAGAGACAGGAACACTGTTCAAAGTTTTGTTTTTGCAGCCAAGACAATGATGGGACAAAGAGTAGCCGCGTGCGAGGCCTCGTTTCCGGCTTCAACACCAACAAAAAGCATGCGACCCGCGCGTCTAAAAAAAGAACATGCAGGAAGCGCAGGCCTATTGAAAAACACACAAAATAAAAGCCTTGGTTTGCATGCGCCTCAGATTACATGCGAAGAGGGCCCCATTTGGAGGTAGAGGCTTCGGATGAGAACCCAAATGAACGTGCGAAACGTGATTTGCACATGGAAGCTTCCGGATTTTTAGCAGAAGTTATACTGTCCTGTTTTATTTTGTAGTTGTAGGAACTGGATCTTATAATATAATAATATGGTTTTGTTCCATCAAAATGAGTGGGAGACGGTGTAGATAGCAAGCAAGGAAACACCCTTAGTGTTAATAATGCATGGCTTAATTACTCTTTGAAAGGGAAATGCTGCCTTTGGGCAACGGGTGATCTCAGTCGCATCACATGGCTTTATCTAGATTCCTTCACACGAAATGACTGTGGGGTTCGCCTGAATTTATGCACAACTCAGGTCTTGGAGAGTTATCTCTGCCGGCATGTTCTGTCTGATTATCAGGTTTAGACAACAGATGAGGTTCTGAATGAAGGCGTGAGTGACGATTGTCACTGACATCCCAGTCTTTGCACAAAGCCACAATTGCCCAAATTACCTGTTGTTCAATATCTCTGTTCCCGCCATCGACCGCTCGGTCTGATGTACCGGTCTTGTTTTGTTCTAAACCCAATGGTGAATTTGCAATTTCTCTCCAGTACTGAATTTGTCAGGTCTTCAAAGGGTAGAACATGTCGCCCTATGTCAGTGTCAACAGGACAGTCCTGTGCTAACTCCCAGTCTACCTCTTGTGGCCCAGCCCTACCCCATCCCCTTTTCCCTTGGGTGCTAATTAAAAAAGAAGCAGAGGAGCCTGGGTAGACATTTGCCACATCGGGGCACCCCTCTCCGTGTTTCTGCTTCTTCTCCCAGGGCCAAAACACGCTGCCTTTCTCCTCTCATCCATCCACACATTCACACATACCCTAGTGTCAGAAATGCTAATTGGCTTTCCCCAATGGATCTTGCCACAGAAGAGAAGAAAGCCTTGTTCGGAGAAATGGGCCCACACCAGTTGTACAACTGTCATATTGAATATTTGGAAACACTCCAATGCCCTTTAGCAGCTTGAGCTTGTTGGGAATATGTTTTAGGATTCAATCAAAATCACTAGGTGAATTGATAATGTGGCTGGATATTTCATCCCAAGATCCTTCCAGCAGTGAGAAATGGCATAGTTTCTTTGTTTTTACTTGTCCTACTAGGTTATTGTTTTGAACTCTGCAGCTGATATCTCACAACACTGTCTCGTTTGGCAATACAAGGTCAGAAATCCTGTCAACTTGATCATTTGTGCCTGTATGTGTCCGTAGGTATCTAATGGATCTTTGAAATGAACAAGGATATCGTTTGGGCAAATATTTCCCTTGAGGTTGTGAGGCCAGCTGTTGGAAACATAAAATTACTTGTGGAGTGGTGGTTGCCATAGTAAAGGAACAGTCCGGAAATAAAAGAGTCAGTTCCCTACGTTAACGTGCGGCAGATAGTACTTGCAAGCGCTGGATGTATTATTGAAGTTTCATCTCACAGTATGTAATAAATCCTCCTGACTGCTATTATTCATTGCATAATGGCTTCCATTCATCACACAAAACAAGCACAACTGGAGCCTTGGTAGGCTCTAAGGCTTCTCTCAAAGGGAGCCTTCAAAGGCTTTGTAGTGCAGTTTATATTTGGGGAGAAAATACATAATGTTGCATTACAAAAGAATGGGGAGAGGAAAGTTCAAGCTTGAATTTAGTTGCGTAACAGCACTAGTTTCATGGACTTTTATTGTGTCGCGAATTGTGAACATTCGTTTTCCCACTGTTTTGTAGGGTGTACATGCAACATATCTACTGTCAAGTTCTCTCTGTCAAGCCAAAGCAATTGCACGCACATGGGAAGTGTTGCATACGTCCATCAAAGCTCTAGTTCTCAAATCATCTTATTGCCCAGATAAATTGTATCTATCTCCTTCTATTACAGGTAAGCTTGAAAACATGAGCCTAGCAAGGAAGGCATCCGATTGTCTAGGATTAACTGCTTTATTAACAATCCTTTGGAATTAACAACTTCAATTCAGTCGGCCAAAGGTATGGTATATGTATAACACTCAATCTGTTACCCTCCATCTCTCTGTTTGTTAGTATTGTTTTTATCAGTGGAATAACATGGATGTTGAAGTTGCTTGCTGGATTTAATTAACCAATGAAATGTTAATGCAGAGCGGAGCAACAGAAAGGGATAAATGTTGCAGAATGGCTGTCTGACCGTGACGCAGGGCTGGATGCCAATTGGAGGGATGGGGGTCGGCCAGGGATGCTTAGAGGGTAGCAGGGTTAGCAGGTTAGCTACCTGTGGTGCCAGGTTCAAGGTTCAGGAACCACAGAATTTCTTTTTGATGTGATTTAATGATTTAACATATTTAATCAAAAAAATGTCCCCGACATGAAAATATCCAAATCAGGTGTCATTAGTAACCGCTTTCAAACAACCATTTTTTTATTATTTTAATGGAAAAGTAGGAGAAAAGTATGTTTTATGGTCAGTCACTATTGTGACCGGTGGGATAGTGTGTTGTTTGCTGGATTAACATATTTTGTCCTATTCAGGATCCAGCACATCTAGAACACTGAGTGAGGTGGGTTGAGATGGAAAATAAATAATATAAAAAATATTTGTAAAATCACACTATTTGCACTGTGTCATGCCACCGGACACTCATGTTGCCGTCAACATGTTTACTCATTCTATAACCACACTGACAAAAGTTCAGTAATTGCAAATGCATATATCAATACTAGACACTTTAAAGAGGATGTATCTTTGTAAAATGTTTATGTTGACATACTTTACTAATCTTTTGTTTGGGCGCTTTGATGCAGCCATCCTCTCCTCATGGTACAACCAGGCAGTAAACAGCTCTGGTCATGTGACAATTTACACTTAACATGTGACATATTTATTTGAGACCCTTTATTATTTCAATATTTGCTGAAAATGCATAGACATTGACTTTTTATAGCCTCATAACTAAATACTTTTTTCACGGTCATTGTTGTGACCGATGGGATTAAATTGGTTAATTTAGCATGGCTCATGATCAGGGCTGTCTCCAAGCATAAGGGACCACTAGGGGGCCTCTGTCTGCTAGGGAGCCCCTGAGCAACAGGAGAGCCCCAAATGAAATTTTTCTTAGGGCCACCAAAAGGCTATAACCGGCACTGCTCACTTCACCCCTTCTTAAAGAACCCCGGGGTCCATCCCGAAGTCAGTCACATCAGTCTAGTTTTTAGAGCAGCCTATTTAGTTAAATCTTACACTGCAAATATTTTTTAGACATTAGTTGTTTTTCAGGTGGGTGAAAAGACAGATCGTTCAATTATGGCACTCTCTGAAAGAGTTTGTTCTGAGCCCATTGTCCTGCCTTCAACACGTTGCAAAGGGCTGTACCCAGAGCTTGCGTGTGAACTTTATTTTCTGTCAAGCAGTTTGAAACATAATCAATGAGAGGTTGCCTCAGTTGGATGTTCCCTTCACAACTGTATAGAAAGGGGTTCGGGCTTGACAAACAGTCACTTCGGAGACTCAGTTCTCTGTAATTGTGTCTGCCGTTGGAGGGTTTTGAAGGCTCTTTCATAAAGCCACCAGGTTGGCCCGCTGTGGCAGGAGGGTTCACAGCTTGCTCTCTGGCCACTTCTGTTACCAGGGTTATCCAGGAACCGCTACCGGAACAAAGACCTTGGCCTATGCCAGGACTTGGCCCCACTTATCACACACAAGCGCGAAGCCTAAATGTGCACACACACAGGTGACCAGGCCACCAAGGATAATTCTTCTGAAAGTGTCCAACAGTAGCAGCCAACAGCTGCCCGGGTTCCAAGGCCAAACAGATGGAAGGGCCAAAGTCGAGGTGGTTAAGAATGGCCTGTGGAGGCTTCCCGGGGCCCTGGCTGTCAGAGAGCTATGTTCTTAGATAAATTAACACAGCAGGATGAAAAGCAAAGGACAACACCACGCTTCGTGAACAGCTTGCAGAGGGGCAGTGTGCGTGAAGGAGAGGATCACAGAGGTCCTGGTGCCACACCAAGGCTAATCTCTCAACCCAAACCTGGCGGGGCAGGGGGGCAGTGCCAGGGAGGACAGAGATGTGAAGCCATGCTCCAGAAGGCACCCTGGAAAAGGTAGAGTTTCCAAAAATTAACGGGTAGCTGATCTAGGACAGAAAATCGTCCGGCAACGGCACGTCCAGGTGGGATTAATTACAGCAACGGTCACAGGGTCACGACCCTCGCTCATTCCACAAGTGGCACACTAGCAGCAGGTCTTATCGGATGGCACCTCTTCCCAGCTTCTGTGGAGGTCCGGTTGACAGTCTCACAGCCCTCTGCCTCAAGGTCCCGGTCCTGACCAAAGGCCCCAGCCTAGACCCCAATGCCTGGAAAGCCTGTGGTTCTCAGAAGTCTTCCAGTAGAGGTTCCCCTGAATACAGCTGTCAGGGCTTTGTTAGCAGAGGGAGGTAATTTGAAGAAGAGGAGGTGCTGGCCAGTTGACCCCTGGCATGACATCCGGGGCGTCCACAGTGCAGAGGTGCAGAATAGCGTGTGTGGAGTGGAGGGAGTGGGGTAGAGCGGGAGAGGGTGCTTAGGCAGGGTAATTTAAGAGCAGGACAGACAGATGGGATTGAGGGCAGAGAGAAGGCTCTGGAGGGCAGCTGTAATTAGACAGAAGGGCCCTCCTGAGTGCAGAGATGGAACTCAGCCACCGTGACAGGAAGAGTGGGAGGAGAGAGAAAGATAAGGACAGGAAGGAGAAAGACGTAAAAAAAGAGAGGAAATTAGGGAAAGACAGGGAGAGAGAAGAAAATAGAGACAGAGAGAGGGGTGTGGGGAATGTGGTGAAGATGAACAACAGCCACACTACACCATTCATAAGTTTGGAGTCATTTAGAAATGTTTTTGTTAATTTTTGTCCATTAAAATGACGTAGAATTGATCTAAAATACAGTGTGGACATTGTTAATGTTGTAAATTACTATTGTAGCTGTTTTTTTATATAATATATACACAAAGAGGCCCATTATCAGCAACCATCCTCACTGTGTTGAAATAGCACATTATGTTTGCTAATCCTAGTTCAATCCCAATCATTTTAAAAGGCTAATAGATCATTACAAAATCCTTTTGCAATTATGTTAGCTCTGCTGAAATCTGTGGTGCGGATTAATGAAGCAATAACATATTTTAAGAATAACAAAAAATCTGGAGCATTTACAATTGTGGGTTCAATTACTGGTTCAAAATTACCAGAAACAAATAACTTTCTTCTGACACTTTTCAGAAATAAAGGCTATCCCATGTGAGAAATTAAGGTGATTGTTTGTGCGATTGTTTGCCAAGAAAATAAAGACCTTGTACAACACTACTTTGTGTACTACTCCCTTTAAAGAACAGCACAGACAGGCACTAACCAGAAGAGAAAGAGAAGTGGGATGCCCCAGTGCACAATTGAGCAACAAATATATTAGAGTTTCATGTTTGAGAAATAGATGCATTAATGGTCCTCAGCTGGCAGCTTCATTAAATAATACCCACAGAACACCAGTGTCAACATCAACAGTTAAGAGGGGCCTCCGGAATACTGGCTTTCTAGGCAGAGTTGCAAAGAAAAATCCCCCCCCCCCAAAAAAAGCCAGATCTTGTACAACGCTGTGCACTACTCCATTCACAAAACAGTGCAAACTGGCTCTAACGAGAATGAAGAAATGGCCGAAAGAACACAGACAATTGACAAGATTGGGGGAAAATTGGGGGATTTTTAGGTGGCCTGGTCAATGACAAACATTCATCAGATGCAGACCAAATGAAAAGATGCTGGAGGAGACTCAAGACTGGTAGAGGCAATATAATGGTCTGGGGGTGCTTTAGTGCTGGCAAAGTGGAAGATTTGTACAGGGTAAAAGGGATCCCTGAGAATGAGTGATTATAGCCAATTTCCTTCAACAGGACCATGGCCCTGCAGTCAGCTGGTATTCTGTCTGGAATGGCCAGCACAGTCACCGGACCTATTGTGCTGTTGTGGGAGCAGCTTGACCTTATGGTATGTAAGAAGTGCCCATCATGCCAATCCAACTTGTGGAACATGCTTTAGGAAACGTGGGTTGAAGGATCTTCAGATTACCTCAACAAAATGACATCTAGGATGCCCAAGGTCTGCAAGGCAGTAATTGCTGAAAGATTGCACACAGCACCTTCCAGTCGTTTTTACCCATGAACTGAATAGTTCGGAGGTAATACAAACTGAAAACATCAAAATGGCTGCAAGCAGTGCGTAGCATCTGCCATATGCTGTAGTGAGTTCTGTATATATGACATAGGGTGCAATAAGCACCGGACGTCTAGCCTGCTTGGAAATGATTCGTTTAGCCTTTCGCCGTTTACGTGGAGCGTAAACGGCCACACTCGTCTTTGTTAGCATGCGTCGACGTGTCCACCCGCCTCGATGCTGCCGCGTCCAACGACGATGCGTTCCCAAAGAGAATACTGTTACCAAAAAAAAATAAAGACGACATCCTGACTTCCCCCCCATGATCGTTATGGCAATAGAGAGAGCCGCTGGATTGCGTTTGTGAGGAGAGGAGGAACCTTTGTCAAACTAATGAGGGATATTAGCCATACTTCTGCGGCTGAGTTGACAATTTTACACTTGACATTAATTGCCTTTCAAAAGTACTGAGAATATTCTTCCGTCCTGAAGAGGGCCATTTTTAAGTGGCAGTGTAAAACATTGGATGGATGAATACCGGATGTCATGTGGTGGGGGTGTGGCTAAAGTTTTCAGTTTTCAGGAATGTCGAAAACTTAAGAAAAGGCTTTTGAAAGGGCGGTTTGCATGCCTCCATAGGCACCTGTGAATGTTTCACTAATCAGACACCACATGTTCATGCTTGCACACACACAGAACTTTCCAGAGCAGTGCATCTCAATCACCTCCCAGATAAGGCTGTGCTAGGCCTTTTACACTGGCAGCAATGGCAGTTAAATGATTACTCCATCTGCCCATGCCGAGCGTGTACAATCGGTGTGGAGAAGAACTGTGTGCATTTGCGTTGAAGAAAAATCACAAACCTGTGTTTGTTTGCTCTTGAATGTCTGCCTTTCCTTGGCAAAGACTAATTACATGCTCGAGGATACATCTGATTAAACATTGCGGCGATCTCCCAATTAAATGTCATGTGCAATTACTTCGGGAGGAGTGAGTGATCGCCTTTGTGCCAAACAAGACATTTGCGTGTATCTCTTCATCTCCATCCTCTCTCTTGCTCGCTCCCTCTTACTCTCCCTCTATCTCTCTCCCTCTATCTCTCTCCCTCTATCTCTCACTCCATCACTTTGTCGAGGGAGGGATCACAGGCACTGTCTGATCGTGGCTGAGAGCCGGTCGGCCTTTGAGGATTGAACCGTTTACATCGAAACCAGTCAAATGAGCCTGTTTAATATGATCCAATGTCATCCGTGTGCGACCTTGTCAGGACAGACAGGAGTCTGGGTTGAGGACCGAATGTTGCCTCGGATGCTTGGTTCTGCATAGATCTTGAACTCTGTGGCTGGCCTGACAAACGGAGGTTTTCAAGTGGTTCGAGAGAGTTTGCATTACCCACAGGAAGGGAAAAAAAAAACTATTTTTGGGTAAGACTCCCAGTCGCCGCTCAGAACAACAACAGCAGCAGAGGCAGTAGAAAGCTGCACCTGTCAGCTAAAAGCACTGCGAAGACGTTTGCGAATGATATCCTTCCTTTTTAGATGCGGCGTACATGTTTGTTAGTTACCTGCGGTGAAGCATCCACGTGAGCTCCGGTGGTGGTATGATTCATGTGCTATGCAGTAAAACCGGGATGTAGCTCGTGGTGCGTTACCGCTAGCTGTCCCGTTGATCGTACTCACACAGGGTGACCAAATCCCTTCGCACTAGCCCCGTGGCCTGCGGCGGATATCCAAGGTGCACGCCTTTAGATTTGCCGCCCCTACTGCAAGGAGCTTTGATCAGTCACCTGTTTTCCACTTTCCACAAAGCCACAGAAGGCCCCCGCAACGTTTGTACTGCCCCCACTGATGCCGAAATCTCAGAGAGGCTGTTTGGCCTGGAGTAATCCTCCTTTAACTCCTCCGCTGAGCCCCGATCGCTGACGCTGCAACGGGCAGATCCGCCTCCTCCTCCACTCTCGCAGACACCTTGCTCCACCCCTCTACACGATGCCTAGCTGTTCCTGAGGTGAGAACGGGGGGGGGGGTGTGTCCAATGGTATTAGCCCAGTGTGGAGGGAGTGCTAGGCCACTGATGGTACTTCACTGACTCACAGATTAGAGCAGCTCGATTTGAAGGTGGGGCTGAACGGAGCAGCTTGACGCCAGGTGGGCGGGCTGTGAGACAGTGAAGTAGTCTGATGGGCCTGCAGGCTGGACGAGAGGGCGGACAGCTCCCGTCACCAACCGGCAGGGATGGTGGGATAATACATAGGGGCTTTAGGAGCAGAGGGAGGGGTTTATGTTGGATCGTTAGTAGAAGAGAGAAAAGTGAGAACTGGGCTCTTTCCAAGGAGCACAGAGGGCCTGCTGATCCCAGAGCAGAACAAGGCACCCGTCCTCTGTTCTCCTATTGGACGGATGCCACAAAATCTGTGTGGTTACTGATTAAGACTTCAAGTCTGTTTACCCAAAAGTGTTACTTTGCCTTTTCTGTTTCATAATTTCCTCTCTTGAAATGTACTAAGGAGCACTGCAATACATCTTTTGCATGTTGAAAACAGCTGGGTAATTACCTTCAGAAGTTCTGATGATCAATTCATCAGTACACTATATAAGTAACAAAAACTTGAAAATCACTGTGAGGGATTTTTGGTGACAGCTTTATCATTTCATCTAAATCCATTGACTTCCTGTTAACAAAGGAACATGTTTATCACGTTGATGTCCGCAACATTCCCTGCCTAATTATATTTACTTATGTCTCTGTTTCTGTCTCTCTCTTACCAACTTTAATCTATACTGCAATGTAGAAATATCCTAGCAGAAACATATTAACTTTTGATTATTTTTAGTTACTTTAAGATGCCACCTGGGATTTTAGCAGTTAAGAAAATCTTTCTTCAAACCTTCTATCTGGATCTGAATGTGTAATATGTTTATATTTGCATAATCTATAAATAAATATGTTATGCCTGTGTTAGCCACTAAGATCCAAGTTTGAAAGTGTGTAGTTTAATTGACATGGAGCACAAACAAGCAAATTCATGATGCATACAATTTGTTGCACACAAATTGCAGAACACTTCTTGAAAGTCCAACTTTTCTTCCCCTGATGAGTGGAATGATGTGCTGCACCACGTTAAATTGTGATTAGGAATCAAAACCAGTGTGTTATTCATTCGTCTGTTGTTTTAATCAACTCACTCTGTCAAATGCCAGTGTCTTTTACAAGATAGACGGTGATGTTCAAATGTTTTGGGGGAATGGATTTCCAAGAAACACACATGATGTGACTTCAATAGTGAAGAAGGACCTAGGGGAACATCTTAAATAGAAAGAGTCTGTCTCAGTTATTGAATGAGGCTCTGTCTTATTCTCCATGGCTGTGGTTTGATTTGAGTGGTGAGGGAGTAACAAAACAAAGAGAAAATATCATGAAGCACGTTGCTTTATGTTCTTGCCATTTTCCTGAACCACCTCTATCTTATCTTGCACACGGATAGTATGTTATGCAGTTATTCTCCCACTAAAGAGCACTCACCCTCTGTCATCAAGCACCAGCTACTTCCTAACTGTCGCTTCTAAATATTTCACTGAACCGCAATGTTATTTACGTTACTATGAACCATCCAATAGGTGAAAACATCAATCTACCAGGCTGACATCCTGTGCAGTCTGCACAAATCCAACACCCTTCAAACAAGTGTGTGTACATACATACACACACACACACACACAAACATGCCGCTCACTGCACCCACAGGTGAATGAGCCCATTAGTCTTCCAGGCGCTCATTAACAGGGGTCAGGTTCATAAATAACAGAGCAGGAGCTGATGTGAGTGGGCCCCTAGCCCTTCATGTCTCAGGCACATTAAAGCAACGGGTGAAATATGGAGTGTTTGGCCACAGTTTTCTCCAGCTGCTGCTAATAGACTTTAATATGGCATGTTACCGTACTGTGTTCACCTGCTACTGGAGAGAAGAAGGCTAACAGGAGTGCAAGTGACATAGGGAGCAAGGAGAGTAACTTGAGACACTGGGTATATTATATAGTTATGGTTATAGAAGATGGCTGAAAGAAAGAGTGTGAGAAACATTTGGTATCCAATTTCGATATCATTTTTTTTTTACCGGGGTCAGCCAGTGATTTTTGTACATACTTTGTGTTAAGGTATGTGCAGTTTAAATGCTGGGTGGCACATTGCCCCAAGACGATGTGTGCGTTTAGTCGTCATAAAATGTAATTATATATGTTATGACATTGTTTAAGTTTAGTGACATTATAATTGATTCAGTCAAGATTTGTAAAATCAGTAGCTTATCTATAAATCCAAATTTCATGTGAGCACCCTGCACAGATACTGTAGTTAAAGTAAAACTTTAAACGTTTCCAGAATTTAAAAACCATCTAATTTTTCATGTTTGATTTTTAGGAGGTAATATATGATTGTGTTGACACGTGTAGCGCTCTATGCAAATGTTGAACCATTTTCACTTTTCAAATGTGCCATTGTGAATGTTGGAAAGTTAATGAATTGAAACCTGTCCTTGAATGTAATGGCTGTTCATGGTGTGTATACTCACAGTGTGGTCTGTATGTACGAATCAACAAGTTGTGATTCATACCCCATTTTGAATAATGCCATGAAGCCAATATTCGTGTGGAAGTATTTGGAAGTTGAGGATGAAATTGAAGCATGATTTAAATATCATTTGGCCTATATGTTAGAGATGTGTTCTTATGTACAATAAGGTCATTTTTGAAGAAAGTTGCATGTAAAAGTGGGGACTTGCTTTGTCACGGCGCACACATTAAGGTACAATGCCTTTCCTAGACCCATGCAGTCAGCTCTATAAAAGCCTGTTCTTTTGTGACAGGCTTTTCATTAACTATGAATATTGTTAGATTGAAGCTAACAGTAAGGTTATTAATTCCACATGATTGAGTTGGAAAAAGTGTACAAAGCAATTGTAAAGCGGATTCCGTGGTGGAAGGACACTGGCGCAGATGGAATTCCACAACGGGATCTTTATTTCAAAGACTACCATGAAACTATGCTTTGGTGATAACAACAATGAACGTCTGAAGAAACTCAAATGTCAAACAATGAATGAACTAAGACACAGGGAACAAGGGAACCTATGTTGGAAAATATGAGGGGCAAATGAGACAAAAGTATATACAATTAACAGACACAGTTTGGGTGATACATATTTAAGATCGTAATAGTGGGAACAGAGATGTGTTTTGGAAACTAGCGTTCATAATAGAAATTAGAAGTTTGAGTAGTTTAATGTGGGGACATTTTGAAGCATTTATTTTGTAGTGTGTCCAGTTAGGAAGCATAAGCAATTGTAAATCATAGTCATATGTTTTAGTGCAAATGAAAGTGAAAGCAGGTGCACTGGAGAGGCAACAGCGAGAAAACCCCCAAAAAGAGAATGGTTTTGCAGCTGATGGCCAGAGACAATTGCTCTATCCTTATCTGTCCTGACAGACTTTTCTCTAGTTGTGCATTTTGCTGATGTCTTTGTCACTATTGGTAGCATGAGGGGTTACCTACAGCCCATCCAGGTTACACAGGTAGACCAGCTCCTCCAGGATGTTGAATCCATATGTCCAGTTGCAAGAAGGTTTGTTGCGTCTCCCAGTACAGTTTCAAGAGCATGGAGGAGATACCAGGAGATGGCTGTTTCACGAGGAGTGCTGGAGCATAGAAGGGCATCATTCCAGCAGCAGAAATGATATTTGCTCCTCTGGGCGAGGAGGAACAGGAGGAGCACTGCCAGAGCCCTATAAAATGACCTCCACGGGCTACTGGTGTACATGGTTCTGACCAGAGTGTCAGAAACAACCTCCATGAGGGTGGCATGTGTCACGGTTGTAGTGAGGTGCAGAACCAAATGCAGACATTATTAAAGTAAATGTGAATTTAATCCAAAAAACAAATAAACAAACTACACGGACTGTACACGGAAATGAAAGGTCTAACCAACATAAAATGACATACAAATAACATGTAGCGTATTCACTTGAAAATGGAATTAAACTCGGACAAACACAAACAATAAACCACACCGTGTGTGGTGCAACCCTAACGTAAGTAGGCTCCTCAATCAGAGTCAACTGAATGCAGCTGCTCTGACTGGGGAGCCCACAGCGGCATGGAGAAGGCTAGAGGCCTCTCCATGGGTCATGCACTGAAACGGCCAGGGGCCCGCAGCCAGGGCATGACAGCATGAAGACCCGACATACCTGTGTTCACAGCCCAGCACCAAGCAGCTTGATTGGCTTTCACCAGAGAACACCAGAATTTTTAGGTCCGCTATTGGCGCCCTGTTTTTGTCACAGATGAGAGCCGGTTCACACTGAGTAAATGGGACTGACGTGAAAGAGTCTGAAGACACCATGATGAATGTTATGCTGCCTGCAACATCATCCAGCTTGACCGGTTTGGCGTTGGGCTGGTGATGGTCTGGGGAGGCATATCCTTGGAGGGTTGCACAGACCTAGCCAACGGTACTCTGACTGCTGCTAGATTAAATCTTTAGACTCATCATCAGAACTTGCACTGGTGCCGTGGACCCTGGTTTCCTCATGTGGCCAGAGTATATAGACAGTTTCTGGATGACATTAATGCCACTGACTGGCCCTCACATTCCCCAAACCTGAATCCATTGGAAAAAAAAATTGAAACCTCTGGGACATTATGTATTGGTGCATCTGATGCCACCAAAACAATCTGGATAACCCTTTAACAACTAAAAGTAAGTGGAAAGATCTAACATGTTAACAACCGAAAAATATAGCTTTAATGCTGTTTGTAAAAACAAACAATTACTTCAAGCCTAATAGCAAAATAGAACTATAACACTGGAACTCTTTCTCTCTGCACAGTGACAAAATGTGTTTAAGTGCATGAAACTCAATGTGGCCTCAAAAGGATATTTGAATTTCAGAAATCATTCTAAGCATATGTGAATGAGAAAAACAGATTTCTAAGAGCATGGTTACCAGAGAGCCCTGCAGACCAATTGAGATACCATGGGATAATTTTTTATATTTTAGTCATTTTACACACACTACTATTTAGAGTAACTTACAGAGCTCAAGGGCATAACAATTGAATACTTGTTTCATGTTTAAATTTGCTAGCTTGGGTACTGGAATCAGCAACCTTTTGTCTACTGGTTTAAGGTTTAAGGAATATTAATAACGGTCAGCGTCCAAACAACTGTCAGATGGAAGCGGGAGTTTTCACTTCAGAAAAGAAGTAATGTATCTGCACATTTAATTTATCATACCTAACCTTCCCCTGTGTGATATTTTTATACAAATGTGCATGTCTCAACTGTGGTCACTCACAGATTTTGAAAGTGGCCACATGGCACCAAAGACATGTAGCAGGAAAAACATTTGCGTCCTGAGATTTTGCATAGTCGTAATTCTGCATTGTTCGTCGTGTTCTCTTTAAATATCGTTTTTTTACCCTCTTCCAATCAGTTGATTTTGTTTTCTTACGTAGCATCTACAACAACGGGTTGGTGGGTCTCAATTGTTCTCAGACCCCTGGTATAAGTGCACTTGTGGAAGATGTAGGACTAAGCTTTTATGCATTGGGGTCACACCCTTGCTCTTCTGTACAGCCCCCCCAGGCTGAGCCCCCTCCTGAGCTCCCCGGTGATCCAACCCAGGCCCAGTTCCCACGAGGCTCCAACCTGTCTCTTCACAAGCAGTGCAACTGGGACAGTACCAGTCACACACACACACACTGAGAAGATTGCCAGAGTCATTATCATGCAAATGAATTCAACTGCAAGAGAGGGAGAAGGGTGGTCTCATGCAGATGAAGAAATGCAGATACATAATTAGCAGGAAGGCATTTTGTTTGAACCTAGCCATTGCGACTGGGGAAGTCTGGAGATAAACAAGCAAAAACAACAACATGCAATAAAAACACATTGCAATAGGAAAACAAGAGAGAAACGAGGCTTTCATCTAAACACACACTGATAAAGACGCAGGAATTGTCAACCATTGCTAAATGTTAGTTTGTTGCAGGCCGATAGCTATTGAAATACTTTCCAATTGAATGGTCCACTACTAATCTTTTATGTACATAGCAAAATAAATAAAAACTCCTCTAGTGTATGGGGATGTTGGCTCATCTGCTTTTGGTTAGGCCATCTAATCAGCTGTGTGTGATTAATCCAGGACTGATCGGTCCCCAGAAGGTCTTTTTTGCCCAACTCACTGGAAAAAAGGATGTCTACAGCTTAGGGGTTTGGTAAAAAAGCCTAAATAACCAACATGTTTGTTTATCTATATTTTCAAATGTTGAGCTAACTCATTATCCTAAAGCTGTTTATTTTACACGTTTACATTGTTAACCGGAGAATTGCAATTGTACATTAACTCAAAACCACTCAAAACTCTGCTCAACATTCCCTGAATCCTCGGTTGTCAGTCAGATTTTAAAACAATACCTGTGTTCTTGCTGTTACATCGGTTGATCAATCTGATCAATATTGCTCCTAAAGCAAATGCGTTTTAACCATTTATAAAAGAAAGAATGCTCAACAGTACACACTCCTTGGCGTTAGATCATTTCTCTTTGGAGTGACTTACCGCCATCACATGATGGTGCAGACAATACTACTGATAACATGAACACTAATATTATAACAGCAATAACAATGACAATCCCCCCCTCAGAAATGAACAGAATCAACAGGTGGAGGTTGGGGTTCACCCATCACATGATGGTGCAGACAATACTACTAATAACATGAACACTAATATTATAACAGCAATAACAATGGCAACCCGGCCTTCAGAAAGTAACAAAACCAACAGGTAGAAGTGGGTTTAGCAACCGCATGATAAGATGTCCAACTACTGCTGCAGACAGAGTACCCTGACTGACTTAAATAGACCGCCATATTAGATTACAACATTTTGAGACTGGTATGAGTGATCCTGAATGAGCTGCCCTCATGAGCAAAACATTGTAAAACAAGGCGAATGTAATCTAGATGGGAAATGTTTCCTGATCTTTTAAGGTAAATAGCAGTTTTTGATGAAATAAGGTTCATGGTACATTTTTCAATTCAAGTTAAATGTAAGTGATCTTTAGGGTGAGGTTTAGGGTTAGCAATAACAGACCATGGATGGGAAATAATAACAGACCTATTATAAGGTCCCCATAAGGATAGAATGTTGATCTATGTGCGTGTGTGTGTGTGAGGGCGAATGGGTGTGAACAGGGGTGAAATTGAATGCTACAGGGTGGCAGCCACACTGATGTGATGTTAGCTCTGCTCCGTGTCATTGTGTTCAACATAGGCATCATTGTTTCCATCCCATTTCACAGCAATGGGCCGTGCTCAAAGACAAGTGTTTTGTTCTGTGGGCTTTGCCATTGGAACATCAGAGACAAGTATTCTTCTATCTGTGGGCTTTGCCATTGGTACTCAGATTCATTTTACTAGAATACGAATTCTTAGCAGTGGTGTATTTAAAATAAAACTGGGAAATGATTAAGCGTTACCATCTAATACATTTGCTGCAATCCTTTTCAACAGTTATTCTGTGGAACATACTATTTAAAATACGTTTTTTTCTTAAGTTACTAATATCTATTCAAATAGTTAGTATGAAAACAAGTAGATTTTTTATTTCACTAATAACAGCTGATAAATACAATTGTTAAAAGTAATGTTTTAAAAGTAAACGTTCCAGGGTGCATGGGCCAACTTAAGGGATATGGGCTCCCCGGATATATGCACGCCTGTCCACTTCGGCAATGTGCATTAAGCAAGTGAAAAATGTGTGACCATCACGCAGATGGGTAATGCATACTCATCTCCAGGAGTGATGCTCATCACACAGATGGGTAATGCATGCTCATCTCCAGGAGTGATGCTCATCACGCAGATGGGTAATGCATGCTCATCTCCAGGAGTGATGCTCATCACGCAGATGGGTGACGCATGCTTATTTCCAGGAGTGATGCTCATCACGCAGATGGGTAATGCAAGCCAGTCTCCTGGAGTGACGCTCATCACTCAGATGGGAAACCCATGCCCGTCTCCTTGAGTGGCGCTTAACACGCAGATGTGTAACGCATGCCCGTCTCCAGGAGTGATGCTAATCACGTACAGTGGGGAGAACAAGTATTTGATACACTGACGATTTTGCAGGTTTTTCTACTTACAAAGCATGTAGAGGTCTGTAATTTTTATCATAGGTACACATCAACTGTGAGAGAAAACAAAAATCCAGAAAATCACATTGTATGATTTTTAAGTAATTTATTTGCCTTTTATTGAATGACATAAGTATTTGATACATCAGAAAAGCAGAACTTAATATTTGGTACAGAAAACTTTGTTGGCAATTCTAGAGATCATACATTTCTGGATTCCGTCTCTCACAGTTGGAGTGTACCTATGATAAAAAAATACAGACCTCTACATGCTTTGCAAGTAGGAAAACCTGCAAAATCGGCAGTGTGTCAAATACTTGTTCTTCCCACTGTAGGTATGTATGTTATGGCCAGTCCTTTTAGTGAGACGTTTCTGGTTCTGTTTACCAGAAAGACCCAGGGCACTTGGTCTCGAACGGCTCTCTGTTCCAAACGTTTAAAAATAGCTTGTTATAATGTCAGAGTGTAAAATGCACTTTGGTTATAAAAAAAGGTTACTTCTTACCTGGGCCGATTATTAGACCACCTGCTGTTTTTACAATAACCTAGTGGAAAAGTGAGGGACACAGGTGGCTCTACTCTATTGTTTCATCAGTGCGGTTTTGCTGGACAAATAATTTAATTGTGGGGTTCTGTTTGGCCTTGTGGTTGTTGTCTTGCTGGATGATTCGCTTGCACTTGCCAGCATCTTATCGGAGGCAAAAGTTTGGGGCTAAAAATCGACAGTATGTTACAGATTTGTTTTTTGTCAAATCCACCACAAAGGCCTCTATTTCGTTTTGCTAGACTTGGGTGTCTACAGATTTCTCGTTCCGGGTGTGATTATGCATTTTTGTATCTCTGGGAGTTGAGGTTTCTGGGCTGTCGGTTCTATTTGTGTGTCAGTCTGAAAGGGCCCCTGTCACAGAGAGTTGAATTAGTTAAGCGGTAGACCTTGAAGGCACCTTCACAACACAATCATTGAAGTGAAGACCCTTTTATCAACTGGGTGCCTCTGCACACCTTACAGATGGCATATGGAGAACTCCTTTTAATGCTCTTTATTTACCAACACTGGGAGGCACAGACTACTCAGTATGTGCATTGCAAGTATTTCTTTCTGGGAATAGCTCTAAATAGGGATGCGTATTTAAGTGTGCAGTGAAAGCAAATCAACTCATGGTCTTGAGTGCTTTATGTGTACAGAATGTGGGGGATTGTGAACGATAACAAAGGTACGAATGTTGCAGGAGTTCGTTATAGTTGCAGCGGCTCTTTCCTCTCCCGTTTTAATTGCCTACTGATTACCTGGGTGGCTTTTCGATACAGCTAATTAATCACAAGCAGGTTTACTGGACAGATTATGACACACGGACACACACACACACACACACAGGGAGAGCAGAGGAAAAAGGAATTCTTACACATTAAGTGGACTTGCACCGCCTTTTCACACACACACACACACACACACACGCGCGTGCACACAGCTCAGGTGATCAATCAGGCTGGAACACCACTAAAAACAAACACACACCACATTCCCACCATGGTCGGTCTTATCAATAAGGTAATTTGTCTGGTTCTTTAGTGGAGGCGTTATGACTGCGCCCCATTTAGCCTGCTGCGTTTCCCTGTTATCTCTCTGCCCACCACTTAATCCAGCAATTAGAGGGTTGTGTGCCTGCTACACTGAAGCTAGCAGCTCCTCATTAACTCCCAGAGATCTAGACAGGACCCTATAACGCGTGGCTGTACTTCAACTGGGAACAACCCTCTCCGTCCTTCTCTTACTCATCCTCTACCCGTCATCTCCTCAGCCCGTCCTCTGTTTAGTCCATCTCCTCTCATTCGTCCTCTCGGTTTCGATTCAGTCGCTTCTCGCACACTTTTCCTTTCCATCTCACTCTGTTTTTGCCCCCCCTCTCTTGCCCTTTCCTTCTCTCGCCATTTTTCTGTCTCTCTCTCTCCGTCATCCTCTTACGCTCCCCTTGAATCCCTTCTCTTTTCCTGTCGGCTTCAGAGGTGGCAAGTCCTCAGCTGAAAAGTGAAGCTGAGTGAGATGAATTGAGCCAATATTCTCCTGTTTTCCTCTGAAGATTAGCCGAGGCCCAATGAAATGTATGCTTTGTGTTGTGCCTGCCAAATGACACTCCACGGCTGTGGGATTCATAATCATATTTGTAATACTCTGCATGTATAATGACTACCTCCATTATAATAAAGTGCAAGACAATTTGCCCAAACACCACGGATCCGTCTTCATAGGAATCGGGGCGTGTAAAATACAAAATGTATTTTTCTTGATAACTAATTGTGACAAGGTTTTCAAGAGAGACGAACTCCGAAGATCACTAAATATAACAATTACATATGATAGCACGGGGTGTGAAACACCTCCTATCTGGGCCATCCTCTGTTCCAAAACATTCACCTCCGGCCAGTGGATTGCAGAGGGGCTATGAAGGTCTGTCCAAATTAACTGTCCATCGGTTCCACATGAACTAACATGGATATACCCACCGAATTAAGCCACCTCCAAACGCTTAACTGTGCCGCTGGGCGCTATACTGCTCTTCTCCTTTCATCTAGACAGCATTATACACTGTGAATGTGTTCATAAGATGGAAATGAATGAAATGTGCTGATCACTTCCCATCATCTTGTGTGCTAATCAACCAAAGTATATAATTGTGTGAACTTTGCATGCGTTTAGGAGTTTCCGTCACCTTTGCGCCACTATCTGCATTACGAGAAGTTCTGGGAGTGTGTAAATGTACTTTGCATACAGAAGTGATTCGAATGCATGGACACTACCTGCTCATGTCCGATTAATGCAAAGTCCTAGATGTATTCGCAATCTTCCAAAAATCGGAGGAGATTTAGTCTCTGCTTCCTGGTTATTTGTGTTGCATTGTGTGTTACAACAGCTCCGGTATATTTGCCATATAATTCTTTACTGCGTAATAGTTGGCATATGAAGTTCTGAGAAACAGCAAGAACGACGGATGTTAATGTTTCTAGGGAACACAACTCTCACTTACTATGTCACTCTCTCAGAATACCAACTGAATCACACCGTTCAGATTCTGTTGCCTTTACCCTATAAGAACTTGCATAGCTGTGGATTGCAAACAGAGCAGTACTCTTATTGAGAGTCATTCAGCATATGGATGGTAAATGGCAGCCTCTGGGCCCGAACCCTTTGACATGAAAAATCTACAAAACCTTCTGTAATTCTTTAGGGCTAAGTAGACGCAAAAACTAAATCGATCACGATTCAGTGTTCTTCCTCAGCAAAACATCTGAGGCGAATTCAGATCCGGTGTCTCCGTCTCACGAACAAACAGTGTCTGCCTGGGGAAGAACAGCCGTGTCGGTAGCCAGGATTGACAGGTGCTTAAGAAAGGCAAGACGCACAAGGCACACGCAGGCTGGCAGCAAGCAAGGAACAACACAACACCCTATTCGCCCGGGCTAATTGTAGCATCTTCTCCCCAGTTGCATAGTTTCCAGTATGGGGCAATTCAGGTGCAACCCTCATCTCATTATCAGCAGAATATGCAGTCCAACACACGGATGCCTGAGAAGATGGTTTGTCTTCCTCGCTCATGAAAGGCTGGAATGAGTATGACTCCCTGGCATTTTACAGCACACTCAATTCTCTAAATGTCACATGTCATGAAGCATTCTGTGTTCACCTAGAGAAAATGCAGGCTATTTTAAACTCATCTATGAGTGTTTGGACAGGGCGAGTATGTAATTTTGGTGCCGTACTCACCGTAACGACGTGCTTAAACAGAAAGCGACGCACATTTCAGTGTGACGTTCAACGGCGTTTCGCTTCGCGAAAACGTCTTTTTTGCAAAATGTCCCGCGGTAGCAAAATGAATCAACAGTGTATTTCAAATGCAAAGTACGCCCGGGGAAAGAAAGAGACACACACACACATCTCACACAAGCTGAGGTAGTGTGTGTAGCGTGGGGTATTGTGCAGGCAATGGAATTGAGAATGTGGCTCTAGGAATTCTGTCATCTGATCGCAAACAGAGAACAACAAGAAGACTGCAGGGTTGTGAATGGACTTTGTTATTAACCCCATACATCATACTGTTGTTGATGGATGCTATAGATTAGACTCCACAAAATGTACTCACATACACACAAATTGTGTGCAGCAGTAGCAGGTGAAACTGGAGTCTGTCCATGTTAACGATGGACTTTGGCCGTGTTCTGACCCGTTTTCTTGGAATTCACCACTTTCCAAGCCTCCAGCTGGGCTAAGGTCCAGCTTAATATGAGTAGAGATAAGACCTTTAACCAGAAAAACTAAATGATTTGCTCATTATCTGCTTGACAAAATGGAAATTAGATAAGGCACAGGTAATGAGAAAGAAAAAGGATTACACCGGAGGGACAGGATAGGGTGGTCTGAAGTCTGCGGCCAGCTGCTTTGTGATTTAAGAGGTCAGAAAGGATAGTTGAAGGCCTTTGCATTATTAATGTAAAAATGATCTAACTCAATGTGATTGCAAGTTTTAAGTAGAGCTTTTACACAGAGAGTAGGGAGATTTATCATAGTTCTGGCCGTGTTTGTTCTCGCAGCGACAGGGAGAAAATTATGTCTCTGTGTGTATTTCCGTCTTACATTATTTGCATGATAAAAATAGCTAGAATTACAGTCTATTTCAGTCCCATTTTCCCTGGATGAAAGGGCACAGAAAAGGCTTTAAATGATTTTCCCTGACAAAAAAAGTCAGCTTCAAAAGGAAGCCTCACGTTTATCTTCTGCTGCTGTGATTTCAAAGTAAAAAAGAGCGGAATTCTTCTGTGTCAGCAGACAGTGAAGGAGATGTCTGGATGTGATACTGTGTAATGGTTCTGAAGGAAAGAGGCCCGTTGATAGAAGGCCGGGCCTGGATTGATTCTGTGCGCTGCGTTTACCGAGCCTGCAGGAACCTGACATCACAGAGAGGTTTGTGTGTTTGTATGTGTGTGTGTGTATGTATGGGGCACGCTGTCGCCCCCAGTGTGGGATTGATGGTTCCCCGACAGGTAATTAATGACCTCTCAGCGGCTGCCGGAGAGCAGGGTGACACAGCGTCCCCCGCGGACGGGTGCGGCTCTGCTTTTGGCCTCGTCCCGGAAAGGCTCAGCTCACCTCTGGGCAGGCATGTTTGTGAAAGACCGGCTTGTGCTTTTTCCCCCACTCAAAACATTACTCTGACCTCCTCCTCCGTTTCCCCCTTTCCCCTCCTCCTCCTTTCCCCCTGCCTCTCCGTGACCTCTCCCTTTCTCCTCCACTCTGTGTGCGACAGCAGAGAGCCCGGGGCTCAGCCAGACCAGACATCATTTACAGGGCCACGCTGTGAAATCGATCTGATGATGCACCCACCCTGCTCGCATAGTAAATTCCTGGCCAGCCGAAGATTTATTCCAGGTTTCTCTGCCGGAGAACCACACGGAATTGGATCGAAAGCAAAGAACGCGGGCTTATGAATCGAGACGAAAAATTACGCTCTGAATTCACCATGGGAAGGGGGTGGGGCACAAGCCCCCCCCCCCCCCCAGGCAGGCTCAGTTGAGTTGGATTATGGATTATTGGCAGGACGAGAATGTTTCAATCGGGCTGAAGCAAACTTGAAATGTCAGGATCGGGCCATCCATCCCT
>JACXGK010000160.1:46287-88760 GCA_016801125.1 Novumbra hubbsi | reverse complement strand
TTAAGGGTAGCAAGCAGGGTGGCTGACTGATGGATGGGGGACGTTATTACACCCCAGGGAGGACGTCTGTTTTATGGCCACCTCCTGTCTGTTGTTGTCTCATGTTTTCCTTATGGATGTGTTAACAGGGGCCGTAGCACTGCGAAACGTCTGTCGCTGATCATGCTACGCTTAAAGGACACACCCACACAAGCTCACACACTTGTCTTCAGTTCATGTCGGGATCTGTGGCCTAACCCTTATCTAGAAATCCATGTTCCCTATTTCTTGCCCTTAACCTAACCATCACCTAACTTGCAATTTGTACAACTTTCACTTGTAGTTGTAATTTCTCATTTAATGGCTAAACTTAACCTGGCTCTAACGCCTAAACCTAAATGGTTATCTCAATCTAAAATGAATCAACATTCACAGCGCTTCACTTTTTCCACATTTCGTAATGTTACAGCCCTTTTCCATAATGGATTCAAGAAATGTTCCCCATCAAAATCTTACACACAATACCGCAAAATGAAAAAAGGTTTTAAAAATTATGAACAATAAACATGCTCAATAAACATGCTCAATACTGTGTTGAAGCACTTTTGGCAGCATTCCCACAGCATGATGCTGCCAACAACATTCTTCTTTGTAGGGATGTATTGGCTAGGTGATGAGTGATGCCTGGTTTCCTTCACTGTGCTCATTGGGACCTTAAATGCTGCAGATATTTTTATGTACCCTTCCACAGATCTGTGCCTTGAAATAATACCGTATCCAAGGTCTACAGACAATTCAATGGACTTCATGGCTTGGTTTGTGTTCTGACATGCACTGTCAACTGTGGAACCATATATAAACAGGTTTGTGCCTGTTCAATTCATCAACTAAATTTACCGCAGGTGGACTTCAATCAAGTTGTAGAAACACGGCTGTGAATACTTATGTACTTTTCTTTTATTGTTTTTTAATTTTAAAAGATTTTCAAATTAGATTTTTCAACATTATCCATGGGGTATCGTGCGTACAATTTGGAGGATAACGAAATGTGGAAATAGTGAAGCGCTGTGAATACATTCCGGATGCACAGTAAGTGAATAATGGCATTTTATTGGCCGAAAAACTAGTTTAAGGGCATTTGTAACCTTTAAACTGGAAATATATATTTTTTACTTTCCAGAAAATCAAGTGCAGCCGTTTTTGTTGAGGTTTTACTACCTTTTGGGGAATTCAGATCCCAACATGTACACATAGTCGCAGATTCTTACATACACAATCTTCTACACCAGGGGTTCTCAAACTTTTTTGCGCCAGGGACCCTTTATAGGCAAACATTTTCCAAGGACCCCCTTGTAATATTATTACTAAGTAAGCATATGCTTATTACAATTTGTAGTCTTAGTTGCCATTAAAACTATTTGAATTCACAGAAACACATTTCAATTTCAATCATGTTAATATCACTTATATTAATATACTAAATATTCAAAGTGCATTTGGACTCAACTTGACAGCATTTAAGCTTTGTCATTTTTCTTAACAACTTTCAGAAAACCAACAGTAGCAAGCCTGGCATTTAAAATTACCAGTCTGAAGATGAGTTTAAGTAAGTGTTTCAACTTCAAACTAATTCAAGTTATCAAGAGTGTTACAGAAAATATCAAAGTAATTAAACGTATTACTTTATAACATTTTGTACATGTCGGGCTATACATCACATTCTTATCTCAAACAGTTCACAATAACTCACTTGATGGGCTCATCCTTAATGAGATGGGTGAGCCTGTCTCTCACTACACAGTTTATCCACTCTTGGAGGGATGGATGATAAGCAGACTCTCATATCGTTCTCCACATGCAAGCGAGCTCTCTACTTATTCTTCATTGCAGTCAAAGTTGAGAATGTTGATTCACAGAGGTATGTGGTAGGAAAGGGTAGCAATATTCTCATTGCCTCAGCAGTGAGTTCAGAATACTCATGTTAGAGGTAGAGCCAAAAATCAGCAAAAGACACCTGAATCGGGCTTTCAATGTTCTATCAGAGGATAAGTCCAACAGCTCCTCTTCTGCCTTACCAGTAAGGCCACTTGTTGTTGCACTTGGGGCCAAGGGATCCCGCACCCAGTCCCAGGCATCGGTGTTCACATCGGAGAAGTATGAGTTGAAGTGCTTGCTTAGTGCAGTGAGGTGAGAGGTAGCTACCTCGCTCACTATAGCCACAGACAGCTTGTTTTTGTGAAGAAATTCTGTCAGTTGGGGAAACGTGTCTGTAACTCCGTCTTGTATCCTCTTTCTCCATAGCTCAGTTTTCTTCATGAAGACGGTGATTTTGTCGCTGACTTCCAGGATAGATGCATAGCCTCCTTGGATTGAGAGGTTGTGACTGTTGAATATTTCGGCAAGGTATGCCAATTTGGCTACAAAATCCTTATTGAAAAAAAACTCAGCGAAATCGGGTTTGTTCTCTCTCAAACTCCGCAATCTCACTACGTAGCTCAAACACCCGTAGCAAAACTTTCCCACGAGAAAGCCATCGCACTTCACAGTGATATAGCAACGTGTCATGTCCAGCCTCCATCTCCCTACAAAGTTGTCCAAACAAACATGTCTGCAGTGCCCTTGACTTCACAAAATTAACTGCCGCCAGAGCTGTGTTCAAAACCATGTTAAGGTTTGGTTCCATGTCTTTTGATGCCAGCGCCTGTCAATGCAGCATACAATGCGTCAACATAACTTTCGTGTTGACAGCCTTTATCCGTGCAACAACCCCACTTTTTCAGCCCGTACAAACAGCCACACGTTTCACAGCTAAGTCCCGCTGCCATCATGAAAGTCTCCCAGAGTCTGAATATTTCTTCACCCGTTATCTTCCCAGGCAACTCTTTGCAGAACAGAAAGTCCTCAAATGTTCCCTTTCCATGGATAGCGAACCAAAACGATCAACTGAGCCGCACCAGCAATGTCTGTAGATTCGTCCAACTGAATAGTACATTTCTCACAGGTACGCAATCTATCCAGTAGCTGTGACTGAATGTCACCCGAGAGTTCTTCAATTCTCCTCCTCACGGTGTCATTTGCGAGAGGTACTGCTTTCAGTTTATTAGCTGCTTCTGTCCTGAGCATAATATTGCAGATCTCAACCGCCGCTGGAAGTAGGAGTTCTTGTCCAATTGTGTGTGGCTTTTTACTTTTAGCAATCCGTTGAACTACCAAATAGGAGGCTTTCTGTGCTTTCTCGGAAGTTGTGGCCAGGGTCACCATCTGTGTTTTCTGGCGGTGGTATTCCTCGCTCTTTCTTTTGTTTTGCCCTGATATTCCCTGTGCTTTGTAATTAAATGTCGCTTTAGCTTGGCTGGCTTCATGGCTTCGTTAGCTAGCACCTTCAGACAAATTAAGCATTTTGGTCTCTCGTCTCTGTTCTCAATAAAACCAAATTGAATAAAGCTGTCATCATATTTTCTCAATTTGTCTAGTTTGGGCCTACCATCACTTGACGAGGTTGACTGCCTCAGATATTTCTTTATGATCGATTCAGTAACCAGTAACCGTCATAAGCCAAGCCACGCAACAACAACGGTTCGTAGCGGCTTGAGTGAAATGATTAGAATGACAGTTTGACGTGTCACAGTCATATAAAAGGTCCTATTGGTCCAAAACTAGCGTGGTTGGACGCAGTATAGGCTACTTGTTTTATTGGCGCCAATTGTACCCATCTATAGATACGTACTTCGTTCTCTTTTTCGCGGACCCCCAAGCTATGGGTCCTCCTCTGATCGCGTGGCAATCCGGCGTTCGACGTCGCCGGCCTTCTAGTCGCCATCTTGTGTGTTTTGTCCTGTTTCCCCCATGTCCTGTGAACGCATCCCTCCCTGATTCCTAACAGGTGCCTCCTGTTAACACAGTATATAAGCCCTTGTGTGTCTAGTCTCTGTGTCAGTGATTGTTACATGTTACGTGTTGTTTGGAGCAGTGGCGCTCCATAGCCGTGTAGGTATATTTTATTTTTTGTTGCACAACAGTCCGAATAAATTCGACTTTCTGTTTTACCTCCTGCGCCTTGGTTCAGTTCATCGCCACACGTTACAACCCCTGTTTTACACAACCAAACACACACACATACACACACAGTCAATCTTAAGCACACAACTTCAATTTTAATATGCTTGTGATAAAATAATTGTATTCTTTCAAACCAAACGCACACGGTCAATCGCACACGCAAGGTCCGTCACACATGCAAACACACGGTCGAACTCGTCTCATGGACCTCTTTGGCTTCAATCGATCACACTGTCCTGTGCTCTATCTGTCAGGTCCCGTTGAATGTTGGAGAGCGAGAACCACAGCATCTCAACTCAGTGGGACATCCTAATCTTACGCCAATGGACCCATTCCACATTCTTGAGTCCTGACGTTCGGTGACCGCCCAGAAGCACATGCCATTTTACTGTTCACAGAAACACATGCCATTTTACATGCCGTGTTAAATGACCTACACCCTATGGCCGCTTATGATAACTGATAGAAACACACACATATGTAAATCATAATGACCAGACTCATCATCCCTGAGTTCTGGGTTGCTACATGATCCATTGTCTTCTGTACTTGACTGATGAGGAGCATTGAGGATTTACGTAGGCCATGAAACACATTACCTTTTTAATGTTTGGATTGTGACGTATGATAAGCTATTTATTCTAAATATGTCCAACATATTATGATTGCGGATGTTTATGAAGTCAGATGAAATAATCCCAGAAGTAATTGATTCTTAACAACTAATGTTCCTACCTGTGTACAAAGTAACATTCGGAGGGGTAACCATCATCCCCATACTACAACGGCACCAACCAGCGACCTGTTTGTTCATAATGCCAGGTCCGACCAATGAAAAAGGGGGTGGGGCGGTTGCATGAGAAGACCAATCCTTGATCTCTGTTGTGAGCATCATGGTGGCCACAGTAGGTGTGTGTTTTCAGCAGGGGACAGAGAGAGTTACGGAGAAGGAGAGGCGGTGCAGAAACCAGGTCAGTGCTTGTAGGTACTCAGCTCAGTGGAGAATGTACCGGAAGGCCCAGCTGACTCAGCCAGCTGCGTTATTGCCTTATTATTACCATTCTTTCATTATCACTATCGTCTGCCCTGTGGAAGAGAGAGAGAGCCGGTCTCCTTCCTCACATCAAACACGTCTTCCTACTCTCTCTCTCCCGGTGTATCTCTTTATGTCTTCCTCACCAGTGTTATGGCCTGACCATATTAAAGATTAGCCCGAGAGGTCGCCGACGTGTTCCTTCTCTTGAGAGATCCCCTAGACGTCTTCCCAATAACACGGAAACTGATGTTTTCATAAAGGGATTACTAGCATTTGAACCTATAAGGGATTGTGGGAAAATGCTTGGAGCATAAACATTTCGCCAAGCAAGGTGATTGATGGGATTTTACAGAAACGCCCCATTCTATCTTTCCGCAACTAACACGTCCTACTCCTCAAAGACCCTGCAGTTTTCACTGTCCACTCCGGCACATTATATTCAAGGAGGGTGTAGCTGGAATTGGAAGGAGCCGACGGGAAGCCTGTCACGTGGGCACACGCCATGGGTTGGGGTCATCGTAATCCACGGGTGGTGAACACAGTGGGTTGAACGGTACGGCACGGCTGCTCTACAATGAGCAGTGCCTTTATCCAAGACATATTACGTTACCCCGCGTTGGTCATCGAGCGTCTCAGTCATATACGCATTATTATGACGGGGACATTATCTCCGGAGGGTGGATCGATTTCATCTGGTTATATTGTGCGCCAACGCAAAGGTCAGGTTCGAAAGGAGCGCTGTTATCTTCCGCTGAGTCTAGCTGTCGGCTTCGCACCTCTAGAATGGGGCGAGGCGCGGCGAGTTCGGGAGTGACACATTTTATGAGCGCACCCGACAGAAGCCCGCTGAAGTCTTGCACTCAAGGTGCACGCTTTCCACAGCAGCGTGTGTTTTCCGAGCGCTTGTGTACTCCTGCGCTATAACGCGGACCTCTGTGGGGCTTTTGTGGGCAGATTGAGTTCAACCAAACAGTTCGACTGGCTGTTTGTCATATCTGCAGAGGTCCACCGACCTGGTGGGTGATGAAGAGCTCCAGCGAAGCTATGACTGAATTCTTCTCATCGACATGTGCCGATTATACGGCATGCATTGTGTGTTTTCGGTAGCCTATGCTGGCATTGTGACCTGTTGTACGTGGCCCGATATGTTTAAAAGGTTTCAGCCTGCATACTGCAACCACTTTTTTTCAGTGTACAGTGCATCCGGAAAGAACTCACAGCGCTTCACTGTTTCCACATTTTGAAAAGTGAAAATGTTTGTTTAATATTTTTTATAGATTTTCCCAAAATTACCAACTAAACTATTAACATGTACATAAGTATTCAGCCTTGGCTCAATACTTTGTTGATGGACGTTTGGCAGCACTTTTAGTATAATGCTACAAGCTTGGCACACCTATTTTTAGGCAGTTTCTTCCATTCTTGTTTGCAGGACCTCTTAAGCTTCATCAGGTTGTATGGGGAGCATCAGTGCAAAGCCTTTTTCCGATCTCTCCAGGATGTTTAGATGGGTTTAAGTCTGGGCAATGGCTGGGCCACTCAAGGACATTCACAGAGTTGTCCCGAAGCCACTCCTTTGTTATCCTGGCTGTGTGCTTATGGTCGTTGTCCTGTTGTCATGTCCAATCAACTGAATTTACCACAGGTGAACCCAAATCAAGTTGTAGAAACATCTCAGGGATGATCAGTAGAAACAGGATGCACCTGAGATCAATGTTGAGTATCATGGCAAAGGCTGTGAACATTTATGTATATGTGATTTTAAAATTGTAAATTCGTAATAGATTTGCAAGAAATAGAAAAAAACCTTTTCAAATTTATCGTATTCATTCCATTTTGGAATAGGGCTGTAACATAGCAAAATGTGGAAAAAGTGAAGAGCTGTAAATACTTTCCAGATGCACTGTATTAGAGGACAACATTTCCGTTACGTTACAGCAGCTCCGTCCTTGCCAGGTCCATTGGGTTTAATGGAGGGCTAGGAGCCAGAAAAAAATGACAGTTAAGGGTCAAAGTTGACCAGGGGTTGTCAGGGGTTACCAGTGCCCCACGCTCCCCTGTGCTTCCAGGTTCAGTAGTCACTATTCAGCAGACAATTCTTTTTGCTTTTTATGGTAAAGCACGGATAGGTCAGCTCAATCTCTGTCCTGTGGCCCACCGTTTGAAAGTGCAGCCTTAAAAATGTGATTCCCCTACAAAATACCTCCGTATAACACAGTGCAATATCATCCCTGCATCATCCTTTATAGTGAGTTCATTTTTCTCGGTCTGTTTGAATATTTCCAAAACCGAGAACGACCATTCTCACGTAAATCCCTGCGATTTCCTTCCGCCCGACGCAAGTGTATCCAGACACGTCACGATCCCCTCGTTGGGCGTGTAAATTGGAGTCAATCATTATTGGAAACCAATTTTACTTATAATAATGGGTACTGTAAAAGCGCTCTAACCGGGGTGCGGCTGATGAGAGAGGGGCGAGAGAGCGCGGCGTGTCGTGGAGCTTCGGCTTTGACACGTTGAGTTAAGTGCGGGGAGGAGGTCTTGTTTCCACATTCCTGATTGTTACAGACGTGACGTGATGTATACGGAGAGGCCGAGGGGGGCGGGGCTGCGCGGGGGGATCCAGGCTGAATCATTCCTGGGGAACAGTCTCAATCCAGAGTAGCATGCTTCTTATGTTTGTTTTGCTTTACACAGGGAAGTCACGTTGGATGCACAACACACACAGCATACATACACAACAGAATGACTGTGTCAGTGACGGGCCAGTGTAATTTGGTTGGGGTCGAAGGTCGTAGCCTGCGGGTTAACCTTGCCAACAGAAACAAGTGAGAACGAATGATCTCTTTATTCTTTATTCCAAAGGCTTAGCGTTGTGAAATGAACCCTTTCTCTCTTTGCCAGAACCCTAACCCTAACCACCCCTCACTAAATCCCTCTCCAAGTTTCTAACTCGTCTCTGACGGCTCGTTCTCAACATTTATCTGCGGTCTCTCCGTCATCTTCTACCGGCAATGTTTTTAATGGCCATTATTGGAAATTGGCGGTTGTCTACAGAAGCCAGCCCAAAAAGTGTGAGTGGTCCCCAGGGCACTTTTTCATATCAAGGTTAACTTAAAGTGATTAGAATAAGCAGCAGCCTAGTTGCCATGGGGATGGACGAGGAGAGTTGTGGCGTGGTGGAGGACGGCAAGCCCGCCGAGTTGGGTGTGCGGCGTGATGTGTCAGTTTCTGCGTTTGGGCTGAGGCTAATCACGCCACTCGTGCGCTACACTCGGCAGGGTTCGCCGGTAATAGCCTGCGTTTCGGTTAATTACTGACAACACGGTGATGTCAGCGCCACACGCATTGCCCTCGCATAGGCAATATGAAGCTACAGCTAATTGAGATGTTGAGCGACAAGCCCTGTCAAATATGGCAGTGTTAAATGTGCATTAAATATGCAGCTTCTGAAGGTGGTTAGGGACACTTCATTATTATCATGTTTGGCCATGGTCGATGTTTGTACAAGAATGTGTTGCTTGTAGATATTAGTAGAAACATAATGTGCTGTATTATGTGATCTGTACTTACCCAGAATTGTTCATACAGTACAGCCCTTGTCATATGAGCAGTAGGGGAGAATCAAGGTCAAATGTGACAACCCGGTCTTTGGTTCATGGAGAAAGAAACCTGAATCTCGATTAAATGAAAGCCACATTTTCTCTCCAGGCATTTTTCGATCTCAGTGGCAGAACTTCAGAGTCTGGAAGTGGCCTACCATCCCTGCCTTTAATGCTTGGCTTGACATAAGACATTTGTCATCCTCCTCGTATTTACAGTGACAGATTTGGCTCTGCGTAATCCGCACGTCCAAAGTGGGTTATTTCCTATGATGGGCAAACAGTAATCTCAATCTGTCACTATCAATCTGGTTAGCAAGTGCCTCGCGTCATCGGGCTATTACTTTATTTGGATAATGAATTATTCGACGCGGCGGGCAGGGTTGTTGTTCAAAATAGCAGTAGAGTCCCGGAGCCATGAGATCTATAGTTGTCACTGAGGGACAAGCTGTGATTCATCACCACTGGGTCATGCCAATAACAGTCTGTTTAATTGATTTCATCACGAGAGGCCCAGTATGCCTTCTGGAGTCACCGTGGTTAAACACGAGCAGCTCCACAGGCTTCCCTCCCCCTCCTCCTCCAGGAGCACCGACAGTAGTGCGTGTCAGAGAGACTGAAGCCTGGAGATGTTCCTCAGCACAGCTCCCTGGGCACGTCCTCGTCCTCCAGGGATCCTCTCAGTCTTCCAGCTCTGAAGCCCCCGAAGCCCGGTCCTCCCCCCGGTGCCATCCATCCACATTCCCTGCGCCGCCCGGCAACACACTAATTAATGAGCTCCCGAACCAGCCTATCACCATACTCAGCTGTTATCCCCACTGCGGCCATGATAATTTGACTTAGGTAGGCGCTAATTTCACATAACTTAAAAGGCAATTAGGAAAATGTTATTTTTTTTGTTCGGTTTTTCTGACAGGCAGAAGGATTAGGGCTAATCTGAGACGCCACCAGGCACCAGCCTTCAGAGAGCATGGTTCTGTTCTGGGCCAGAAAGCCCCCACTTGGCATGAGAAGTAATCGGTCATCTCACTAATACCCCGCATTTCATATCTCCTATTGATGTGCTACATTTAATTAAAGTTGGAGGTGGTGTGACAAATTAACGCCTAATTGGAAAGCACCTTTTGTACAGGACACAGGGTCAATTCTGTGTTTTCTCTCCTGCTCACACATTCCAGTTTAAAAAAGTTGTTTATCTGCGATTCGAGTAATTGGGTCATGTTGACTATGAAATAGATTTGTTATTAAACCGCCGCCGAGTCGATCTACAAAATGTCTCGCAATCTTTGGAAGATAATGATATTGCATTTAAATTGCCATCGTATTACAGTCTGTCAGGACGGAATATTCCAGTAATACTTTAATCTGATGTCATGCATAGTTTAAAAGTAAACAAAAACACGTACATTCCCGAATTAACACAAAATGGGAGCATAACCAGATCTGATGTTCTATACATTGAGTCAAACCAGATTAATGAAGTTCCTCTGTGCATATCTTTAACACATCATCATGTGTGTCAGCGGTGTAACGGGAGGCGGTGGGATTACACCCCTTTGATCATGCCGGTGTAGCACACGTGGCTCCCGGTAGATCATACATCCTAATTCCTCCTCTTCATCCTATCTCTCTGATGCTACAGCGACGTTTGACGAGGTTTGCCCAGAAACGTAAAGCAATTCAAAAGCACGCCGCCGGTATTGACGGTCCCCCCCCCCCGACGTGTGGCGTCCCGCGCCTGCTCTTGCCGCATTCGGGAACAAATTCCCACCGCACCCCTCCTCACCTGCAGGGAGGGAAAGGAGGCGGTACCGGGCAACGCACCGGTATTAAACGGGTGGGGAAATATGGGTGGCTGGCCTATTTCTGCTGTTGTGGAACTGCACATGCTTCATCATCTGCTGCTTTAGATTATGTTAAAGCTCATCAAAATGTAAATCTCCCATACGGGGGGCGGAGAGAGAGTGAGAGATGGGCAGCAGACTGATGTACTGTATAAATACCTTAGACAAACAGCATTTTCCCATTTATCCCCAAACCCCCCCACAACCCTTTGAGGGTGCTCTGCCGGGAACTATATGGGGAGATATTCATGGTTTGCGCAGGTATTATTTTCCGTGTACCTCAGCGTTTTAGAGGTTCTGGGCAGAGGATTAGACTGGATCCTGGGAGGAAATAATGTAACTGACTAACTCACTCTATTACAGGCTTAAAGCTATTCCTTTAAGTGTGTGAAGTATTGAAAATGCAATCCGTACTCATGGAAATTCATAGATTATGTATGTTCTAGGAATTGTCTTGAGGGGAGCCTCTCAAATATGTTTCTCTCTCTCTTCCCCGCTAAATGTTAAGTAATGCACAGTGCTTCTGTTTTACCATAGTCATGTGCTTTTCCCTCCTTGTCCATGTGTGTCTGTGTAGGTGTGTGTTTGAGAGTGTTTATTTGTTTTTACGCACGCAGAGTTTGTCCTCTTCGGATAGAGATGTGGCAAATTGAATTTTCTAAAGAGCACCTCGTCTAAATAGGTCCCTGAACAAACAATTTAGCCAAATTTACGTCTAACGGATGCCAAATTAAGTCTTGATATAAAGTAACACCCAACACAAAATGGATGTCACCTTGTTGAAGTGGAGCCTCAAGGCACATCCTATAACACCTTTCCCCCTCTTAACGTGTAGCTCCCGCTGTGCGCTAATGGCTTGCTGGAGTGTGATTAATGCTGCTATTGATTTAATTGTTAAATGTGAGATTAGATGCATGGGTTCCAATGTCATTCATCAAACGTGTTGGCATATAATTAAATTGTCAGTTTGTGTTTTATGACCATACACATTTATTAACTTTTAAAGCACTTTGATGGTGTTATTCCAGTCACAAAGCAGGCAGTTTGCCTGTAAATGCCGGGTAAAATGTACTTATGCTTAAGGAGAATGTAGGCAGGCTGCAATATCCAACACGAGGATCAGTTTAAAAATAAAGTGTGTACGTTATATCTGTTTAACAGTCACCTTTCTCCCTCTGTCAGTATTATTGGTACTACTATTCCCATAATCCTTCACACTAATCCCACAGAGTACACACATGCGCACACACACACACAAATAGGTAGATGATAGACAGATAAATAGATGGCACATATAGATAGATATAGAGAAAAAGTACACTTTCTGAGACTACCTGCTGTGTCCCAAAACATATATATTTAAGGACAGACTTGTATCTTTAGTGACAGTCCCCATCTAATTAACATGGAGTATCTAGTTCCTGCTACTACACGTTCCTGACCCAGATACTGCTGGATCCTCTCAGCGTGGGATCTGTGGACAGGGTGGGCTAGCATTGCATTAGCCATAATTTCACCCCTACAAACAGAGATATACACACAAACACACGTGTCAACACCATAAACATAAACACACTCAAGTAAGCAAACACGAAAACAAATGGGAACACTTGAAAATGCAATGATTTATTAAGTATGTGTCCTTTTATTAACATCAATATTTTCAAAGCTTAAACAGGTATAATTGCATAAACTTGCATTTGTAAATACATGTAAACATTCTTGCTGTCCGAAAGGACGCATACTTCAAATGGTCAGGTCAGTTACATAATCGACATGTTAAAGAATTTCTTATTGACAGCTATCATTGATTATTGAAATCTAGCATTGAGAACTAGCTCAAAATGTCTTTAAATGATTCAGTCAAAAATAGATGGTGTCCAGCTCTACAACCCAGGCTCTACAAATTCAACAGGACAGAAGGAAAAAACGACTATTCCCTACCAAGCAGCAATCAGTGTTTGGACGAAGCAGTGACTCTCCAAAGCCCACCTGGTGCCGCACAATCTTCTGTCCTTGTGCTCTTGATCAAGTCACCAAGTACAATAAGAATTCTGATAGGATTCTGTTTAATAGGCCCATCGACCCCACTCTCTGGAAAGCTGCAGACATGTTATCCAACACTGAATCACACCTATGCTTTTCGAGGTATTACACTTTGATTATTAGGCTAAAATATGGTTAGAATGGGGTTATGGTCAAACAAGTAGCTTTTTGATAGGTGTTTGGCCACAGCCAAATACGAGTGTCTTTATTAAATTATTTCCAAATGCCATAAGGTAGATTCATTAAACAGGCAAAGGCATAAGGTAGATTAATTAAACAGGCAAAGGGATAAGTTTGGCAAGGTAGACAGAAATGTTTATCCACAAACATTAATCAGGATCAGATAAGTAATTTATTTAGGCTTAGCATAGAATAGGTTATATACACGATTATAATATGTTTTAGTGGAAATGTGGCTGGCGGCAAAAATATTGTCTAATTTAGGCTAGCAACAACATAAAATAACTTACCATGCTAAAAGCAAGGTTAACATTTGTGCACACACAGAATCTAGGGATCAGTTTCAGATAAGCGTCAGAAGATAGGCACGGCTGTGTTGTAGATTTTCCAATTTTTGTAAACAGCGGTATTCAAAAACAAGTGGTGAGTAAACACAATTCACAATATGAATGCGTAGGCTAATCCACATTGTTATATTAAAAAAAGATAAAGCTAGACCACTCCAGCAATGAACAAGTGCCATAACAGTTACCCGTTTACAGTTTCAGATGAATAAGTGACAGCTCCCCCTCACGTCAGGCATTAACTATGGATCTGAGACTCAAAATATAAAAAAACGGGTCAACAGTGACAAAACAATTAATGGCATTAATCAATTTCATGCTTGCTCTAATTTTGACAGCCCTAATATATACAGATAGATATACAGCTGAGCTCAAAAGGTGCATACCCTGATTTTGAAAATATGGCTGATCTTTTATTTAAGGATAGTGATCATATGAAGCCATGTATTACCACATAGTTGTTTGGCTCCTTTTGAAATCATAATGATAACAGAAATCCCAGAAATAGCCCTGATCAAAGTTTACATACACTTGAATATTTGGTCTTGTTACAAACACACAAGGTGACACACACAGGTTAAAATGGCAATAAAATGTTAATTTCTCACACCTGCAGCTTTTTAAATGTAAATTAGTGTGTGTGTAAATAGTCAATGAGTTTGTTAGCACTCACTGATCAGGCTAGATACTGAGCCATGGGGAGCAAAAAATAGCTGTCAAATGTCCTAAGACTTTGCATCACCTGGAGGCATTTTGCCAAGACGATTGGGCAGCTAGGCCACCAGTTAGAATTTGGAGCCTCATAGACAACTATTACAAAATAATGCATGCTGTCATTGATGCTAAAGAGGACAGTTGATGCTAAAGGGGACACAGTATTAAGAACGATGGTTATGCAGAATTTTGAACAGGTGTACAGTTATTTTCTTCGTTGCCATGTTTTGTTTTATAATTTTGGGCCATTCTGTTTTGACCTACAGTTGAATGTGAATCCCATAAGAAATGAAATAAATGTGTTTTGCCTGCTCACTCGCGTTTTCTTTAATAATGGTACATATATTACCAATTCTCCAAAGGTGTGCAAATGTTTGAGCACAACTGTATGTAGAAATACGCATGCTGGTTCTGTGGGCCCTGGGTTCTTCCTGATGCAGGACAATGACCGTCATCATGTGACCAAGCAGTGTTTAGGCAGTTTCTGGATGATGAAGGCATTGAATCCCCAGGCCTGAATCCAATTGAGCCAAGTAGCGCCAAAGACTGTCCAGGAGTGCCAAGAGCGCTTCCCGTACTTTTGTTCAATATAACAATGACAGGTATACAAACGAATGTTGGGAATGGTGCTGACTAGCCTGTTCTCTGTATCCAGCCTACAGTTTAGTGCAGTAACGTTAGAACCCATGCTTTAGAAGTCAGTCTTCTCCAAGTTATCAATGAGATCGGCCATGTCACCCTATAAGCCTTTCCTTTTACTCTGGGAGTGGTATATCAAGATTATTTCATGTTTTTGCTAGCCTTAATGTTGTTGCCAGTCACCTTCCTACTAAAACATTATAGTGGTCGTAATAAATGCTGGGCATGAATACATTTTAGATCTCTCCTGATTAATGTTTGCGGATAAAGGTCTCTAGCCAATTTGTCTACCCCGTGCCTTTGACAATTCAAGTTCCCTACCGTATCCAGTTGTTTGAATTTGGGAATCATTAAATATAGAAACGTGTGTTTTGTTTTGGCCAACCATACAGCAAAACCAGATTCTGAACACATTTGAGCTTCAAAATCAAAATACAATACCATGGGGTGATTTAGCATTGGAGGAAATATCTGCTCTGCAGATGCAGTTGCTGGTATGGGTTTTATATCGTAGTTTAATATAGCAGTTATTGTCCTAAGTGCTATGGCAAAGGCAAACAGAGTTGGTAGAACTATGGGATCAGAGGCAATCTTTTTTTATTTTGATTCACATGAGCTATAAATAGATGCTGCCAATTATTGTGGTAATTTGACTAGAACATTTAAGGGGCCATGGTCTTAAGGACCAACTTGGAAAAAGATTTATGTACTTATTTAGTCAAGCACTGTCAATAGTTTACAATATGTCTTTAACATAATGCACTGCTTTTTAAACATAACATGTTATTTTTAGGGATTAAGCAGATGCAATAAGATACAGGAGATTGTTCAGGTTTTGCAGTGGACACTTGATGAAAATTCAATTCATAGGAAAAAGTTAATTTCCTCTGAGATACTAAAATGCTTTTAGAACGGACGCACGGTAGCATAGCCTTTATAAGCATTGCAGGATGCGTCATAACAGCCAAATACCTGGACCATAACCAGCAGCCAGGTTTGTGCAGGAATGCCTCTTTGCAGCAATTAAATAGATTCAGAAACTATTGGCATCACTTAATATATTTTTTGCCTGTGGCTTAATCACTCCGGCACTACCATACTTTGGTTGATTACGTACTCTGGCTGAAATGGAACGACTACTCTACCATCACAACCATGGGTCTGCCTCGGACCTTGCATTTGCTTTCCTGCTGAACACGTGTCTGTGAGCCAGACGGCGGCTGTAATTTGATGACGTGAAAGCAGATCTCACCGCGAGAGAGGGACGCTCAGCTGCTCGTGTAACTGTGACAGGTGGATAATGAGAGAGCTCTGAAAGACACGGAGGAGCTATCGGTTGGCTAATAGAAGCTGTGTGAGTGGAGGTAGTCATCAGGGGATGCTTTAGTGTTTCATTTCGAACCCATGCCATTCAATAATGTAGAAAGAGGTCCGCTAAAGCCCTGCGACAAGCGCGTTCAAGCGGAGACAGGACGTCGACGGCAGGGGAAAATCTTAAAGGGACAGTGCGGCGTTTGAAGGCACGGCGGCTAATGTGTGCGCGGAGGGCGCCCGTGCACTGTGTCTCTAGATCCTCTGGCACTAGGACAACACATCAGCCCGCGTCACTTCGGATAGAGCGACGCAGGAAGACTGTCAAACGATTCCCCCCGTCTCTCGTAGTCGATAGCTCAGCGTGCTAGGATGGACCGGCCACGTCTCCCCGTCTTCACCCTAATGGTCTCCCTGACATGCTGTCTAAGCCAACCCTGAGCAGGGCTACCGCCGGGGGATACAGACACAGGACAGCCTGCTTCCTCTCCCAGTAATGAGCAGAGGGTCTTAAGATGGGAGGCAGGGATGATGCACGGCTCCTGTAGGGTTGCGATGTCCCGATGCCACTGTGCCCCCGCCTGCATCAGACACTGGTACTTATACGACGTGTCTGGCTCAGCTCCTGAAAGAAGTGCTTGATGACACCATATAACCACCTTTGAGATCGAGCAAGGGATATCGGAGCGGCTGGCATTTTTCCACACAGCTGACAGCTCGCTCGAAGCCAGACACGGGCGCGCTAGCTTTCTCAGGCCCGTTTTTAAATGTGTCCCCTGTCAGCTTCGTCGTCAGTGTTAAACCACCTGACACCGTCATGTTGACATCGTGGGCACCAGACCCCCCCCAGCACACTCTGCTGTCCTCACTGTCATGAGTCTTTGGTGTATAATAGGGACCATGTAATCATGCCGTCTCTCTGACTCTTCCCTAACTGAGTACCTTCCTGTGGTTGACCACGTAGCGCTCAACTGACAAGCTAGCAAGTGGAACACTATGTCGGATCGTTGGCATAGCGTCCACCCTTGCTAAGTCAGGGGTGTCATCTGTCTCCTCTGTCTCCTCGAGGCATGGGTCCACCTAGAGCAGTCCGAGAAGAGAGGGAGGGTGAGGGGTAAGGAGGTAGGCTTTTTTCTTGTCACTGTTGCTTAGACGCAGAGCTGATTACTGCTCTTCTTCCTTTAAGTCAATATTCAATGCTAAGTGGACAAACTATGGGAAAAGGGGCAGGAGAAAAATAAAAAATAAATAAAGCTATGGAACTGATAGCAGATCGGCACCAATACAACAACAACACACCCAGTTGTTCCTCAACAAGTCCACACTTAACCCCTCTGTTTGCAAAAACTTGCTAAGTCATTACCAAACTCCCCACCTGAGACTGCGGTTTATTCCTGATGTACTCTATTTCTACTTTTCTCACTGTTTAAATATAGTCTCTTGACCTCCTCAACCTCAACCTGTCAAGCTTTAAGACGAGTTGCTCCAATAAGACCACTTTTCTTTGGATTACTATGGCTCTTCGCACGGCTCGAGCTAAATCAACGTTTATACTGTATGACCTCACCTCACAGGAAGGGTCGCAGGTGTTAATCCCGACACCCGTCATCTCACATTTGGCCTATTGCAACTCAATATTGGTAGGGCTTCCAGCTTGTACCACTAAAACTATTCAATTCATCAAGAATGCTGCAGCATTCCGGGTGTTCAATTTTCCCAGGTTTTCCTGATGTCACCAGCATTTCCCAGAGCCATTTTAATCTTGTCCGTGACCCCTGGACTACAGGACTTCAGTGGCTAACAGCATTATTTTGGTACTCTCAGTGCTAGTTTAGAATTATACAACGTACTGAAGATAGAAAACTGATTTGGACAGGCAGTGTCATGTCTGTAATGTTTTGTGAAGTTGTAGTTTTGTGAAGAAATGGCTTGATATTGTGGAATCATCAACAATTCAAAAAAGCGTATCTGTGTAGCCTTTTCAACACACAGCAGGCATAATTTCTGCTACAGCAAACATGCACCCTGGCCCTCTGACCTGGGTAAACAAAGTGAATGCCAATTCATTCCCCATTTATTTGTGAGAATGGGTGAATGGGATCCAATCTGGTCACATATCTTATATTAAACCTTGTTGATGCATCTTGCTTCTCTGCTATTAGCTGGTCCACATGATCCAGGTTGACAGTTAACCCAGCTGTTGCTGTTAGCTCATCACTCCCAGTCCTTACTCCCATTCATTACTCCCATCAATTACTCCCACTCCCATTTATTACACCTAGTCCTTACTCCCCTTCATTACTTCCAGTCCTTACTCCCCTACATTACTCCCAGTCCTTACTCATATTTATTACTTCTACTCTCAACTTCCGATCATTATTCTCATTTCTTTCAAACCTCTGTACCCCAAAAATATCAATGGATATTGTGTCATAAACCTAAACCCCAGTTTTCGCAACACTATCAATGAATACTGTGTCCTAAACCCCAAGTCCATGTACCTCAATTTATCAATGGACCCTGTGTCATAAACCCCAGTATCGCAACACTATCCATGGATCCTGTGTCATAAACCCCAAGTCCATGTAACCCAACAATATCCATGGACCCTGTGTCATAAACCCAAGCCCCTCTACCACAACACTATCAATGGGTACTGTATCCTAAACCTCAAGCCTCTAAACCCCAACAGTATTAATGGACCCTGTGTCATAAATCAATTTCAACGTATACTGTGTACTAAACCCCAAATCCATGTTTCTTTCCACACTCTTGTACTAATCGCTATTCTGTTGAACTCCTCTTGCTTTTAACCAGTATTGGGCAGGGTTCTTCACAAGTAGCCACTTACAAGTCTGGGTCTCCTTCCTGAAAGTGATTATCTTGTTGAGAAAGGCTGTGGTAAAGCCACAGAGATTTACTGGATCATTGTATTCCAATCTCCCTGGTGCTAAAGCACAAAAGGCCAGTTCTACTGTGAACACTGGTTTCACACGCAAGACCATGATGGGCGTTAGGCTTTGGATAACCGCTGATGTCCATACACTTTTAAGAGCATTTTTGGTTTCCTCTTCTGATCGCGGCAACACGTTTTTTGGGCCTGAGAGATCTACTGTAGTTCATAATTGCGTGTCCTCTACAGGGAGCAGCATAGTTGCTTTGTTTTATGGTCCTCTTTGCGAACAGGGGCGCTATTGATCACACACCTGCCAGAGGTTCTGGCGGTTCTATTGTTTTCATGGCAGTCCGGTTACATGGTTTACTGGCCATCATGCAGACCTTACCCACAGCACACAGACACTTCAGATTGAAAATGTTTCCCTGATACTTTGTGATTACTTATAGAGTCATTCAGCAGACTACAGTACCAGTCAAAAAGGTGGACATTATTGATACTGGTGTTGTAGTTCATTTGGGATAAAAAGCCTGCTGATCCAATAGCTTGTACCTCAGCATATCAATGGAGCAAGAACATTTCTCTATTTATTTGTGCTGTGGTCGAGTGCCGGCTGGACCGTGGTGAGGACACACTTCAGTTGCTTTCGCTGTCCCAGTCCACTGACGTCCCAACTGGGCAGGAGAACGGAGTTGTTTTAGCCACTCCTCACTGATCAGTGACACTGGCAGCTCAGCTAGTTTATCTGCTTGTGTTCCGTGCTTTTATTTTCCACTTCATGGTTTGATGGCCACAGCTCGTGCTTTGCTTCACTGGGTGCGTGTGTGTGTGTCCATTTGTGTGTGTCTGCTGGGCCCCGTGGTTGTAGAGTGGAGGGTCGACAGGAGAATCAGTGAAACAGAACCTGACATGAGAACGACGGTCCCCGTCAGAATTGAGAAACTCTTCTCACTGGGGAGACAGAACCAGATATCGACATTGTCTGGTGTACTACTTCAATTGATGTAATGTTCCAGATGAATCATGCTACATTTCATGTTTCATGTTTATCTAGGTATAATGTCTAAATGATCTGACCAGTAAGCTCAATGGTGTGAGCAACTATGGTTAAACCGATGGGCGCTAGATGGTGAACGGGCGGTCAAGCTAAAGCTTTGCGTTAAATCCTTGTGACGAGATACTTTCCGGTTTTATTTTTTCTCATGTGAAGCCTTTCCAAACCTTTATGAAGACCTAAACCAAGACTGTGTTGGACAGCTTGTCGCTACAAAAGAGGCCGATTCCTTAATGAGGCTCCAAATCCAATGCGCCCTACGGAGTATAATCAACAGGTCTGCGGTACATTATGTCGGCTGTTTAGATGTCTACCAACGTGCCCTCTGACAAACACGTAGGCCTGAACAGTAACACGTGTGTAATCTCTGTGCACACAGATTTGTGCGTCAGGGGCTACTGGATGCCTGGGCGGCTGGCAGGGTCTGGGTGTAACGGTGCCTGGTCTGATGTGGACTTGATTACTGCTCATCTTCCTGCCAACACCCTCTCAGTCAACATTCTGTGTCATAGATCCAGTAAATGCTACTTTGGAGACATCGCCATTCTAAGACTGACACTGTCTCTCTCTCTCGCCCACTCCTTGTTTGCACCGGCTAGCTGGAGAGAAAGGTTTTGGTGCTGTCGCTTTGACCCCAGCCCGTATCCCCATCACCCTTAGTCTTTGGCTCCCGCTCAAACATCCCCCCCCAACCCCCGACTCACCCCCCGCTTTGCCGTTGTGGCTCTCTACGCTCTAGTGCGCTGTCGGATGGTGACAGCCGATTCACCCTCTGCCGCTGAGCTTGTCTGTGCATCCGCATCCCTTCACGGCTGTATAAGCCCTTCCTGCCTCACCCCTCTCCCCCCCTCCACCGTCTCCCCGGCATCCATCCCACCGTCCGTGTCCCTAATCGCGTCCTCCCCGGTGGCTGTAATTGAGCAGCGCGACACGCTAGGATTACGGCTGTCACCAAGGGTATCGTCATAGCGGGAGTGCTGGTTGACAGGGTGGGTGTCTGAGACCCAGAAAAACGCCACGCTATGCGAGGGAGCACGGAGGGAGGAGAGGGGAAGTGTGTGCCTGGGGGAGGCGCGGACGTCAGCCGGAGAATGGTAGCTGGCATCTGGCGGACGGCCAGTCAGACGGGGTCAACGTTCGGGTCAGGCCGGAGATGCAACAGGCGAGAAAGGACGTCTACGCAATGACGAGGCCTAAACAACAAAGCCTCAGCAGCCGCCGTCCAGTGGCACCCCAGACCCCTGCTCCATGATTGACGTGTGTTACGTGTCATTCGGAAATGCATTGCGGTCGACTTATTGGATTCATCCGCGGGATTGATTCCTCGAGGTCGGACCATGGTGAGATTTATGGTCTCCTCCACTATTGTGTTAGTTGATTAGATGTGTTCACTGATTCATATCGATCAGGCGGTTCGCTGCTTGATCCCTGTCCTCTGGTTTATCTGCTACCAAGACAGGCGGGGAAAGACCTGAAAACAAAGTTACATTTCAGGTGGATTTATTCTTCATCTCTTGATTATTGCTCCCGCGTAGATGCGTCATGCCTTGTCATAATGATTTCACTGCTCATAACGACACTGTTATTTTGTGCATTTGACAATAAACATACTTTGACTTGCCTTAATTGATGAGACTGGACTCGATTGATGAGACGTAAACCTGTTGAAATAGCCATCCAGAAGTCGGAAAACGTAGCCCAGTGACATAGATTGGTCTTAACGTCTGAAAGTATTACAGACATTTTATATTTCTGGCCATCCTTTCATGCAGATGTTATTTAATTCTGCCCAGCCCCCCAGATGATACGCTTCAACCAATGCCATAACAGCCTTTGCTATTTTTTTCTCTTTTTTCCCCCAACCAATTCCAAGCTAATTTTAATCAGGACAGTTGTCAGGTACGATGTACATTTCATCTGTTCAGGATTTTAAATTCTGCCAAACTGCAGAGGAATCATCAAGTTTATTTCCCTGTACTTTCTAAGCCGCTTAAATCCTCTCCCAGCTTTGCTATATTAACATCGGCCAGTGAGACAGCGTTGACAAACTGCTTTCCTCACAACTGCCTCCTGCTGTCTCTTCTGCTGCGGCTGCCAGTGGAAACGCCTGCTCACTAACTTGTAAAATCCCACATATGCGTGCACACACACACACACACATAAGTAGACATAAACGCCTAACGTAAGCGAGCCAATCACACAGAAACAGATTTGACAGATGAACACACAGGCACGTGCATACATGTAAGCGAGCCAAACACATTTCTACACCCACATATACAAACACACACCTGTGTCTTCATTTTAGGCTTGGAATACGCCCTTGTCTTCCAAGTTTCTCGTTTCATCCTTAATTCCCCAGGGGACACTGTGCTTTTGAGGAAGGATGAGGTTGGAACTGAGCAGAGAACTAGGCTAGTCCCCATCCCTCTGCCCCTGGTCTCGATTACTCCTAAGCCGGTACCTTAAGGCGCTCACAGTCATGGTGCTGTTTGACTGGCCTGGGTTCTGTGCTGCTTATGGGTACCGCTTGCGATCTACTCACACCGGACAACTCTTGTCTTCTCCTACGGTCAACCGACTAGCCGGTTCTTTTCAGATGGTGCAGAAACACTCACAGCGTCCTCCGATTCCACCACAAAGGGAACAGAGTCATTGTTTCTCTCCGAGTCGCGGTGGGAACATGTGACGACTCCCGGGCCTATCGCAGCCTTTGCCTCTTTCCGCCGCGTTTCTCCCGTCAGCGGCAAACCTGAACATGCATAAGCCTCTTAGCAAAACAGAGAGAGACAAGGTGGACGTCTGTGGGTACGTACAGGTCGAGGTATCATTATCCCTGTTCAGAATGGCATTGTGTTTCTCCGGGAAAGCGGACTTCTCGGGCAAAGTGAAAAAGGACACATTTGGAAGACAACAGTGTTATTTTATTCATGACATGACGCCGATATTGTAATGCTTGCATTAGTTTGGAAGTCCTGGTATTCTCCGCAGGCAAATGGAAATAAGTGCTGTGGTGCCAAAGCCTCATGTTTAAGCCATATTGTCTTAATACCACTCTGGAGTACACAGCGTTTTCCTATTTTCGAAGCTCTTTGGTAATTCTTTGCAGTTTCGGTAGCTTGTGTCCAAAACACACCCAGGTCATTTTTGCCTCCGTCCAATATTCTCATCCTGGGGGAGAATTTGTGGTTATTAGGGTCGGAGGGAGTAACCCGGGGTTTGTGTATAATTTATAATGTCTAATGTTCTATATGATTTGTCTGTATAATGAGTACAGAGTGCTTCTCAGAGCTCCTCCACCCACTGTGTGCCCTGATTGATTAAGGCGAGGCGTAACAACCTCAATGTATTCATGCCTCTCCTTAATGCACCATTCTTACTGGGCCTGTGTATTAGCTGGCCTGTATGTATTACAATGAAATATTTACCCGACCGTGCCCTATAAATCATACAGTGGCCAGAGATTACGCCGGATGCGGGTCTGGCTCCATCTGGGTCAAAACGGGTTCTCCTTTCTTTCCCTCTTGGTCTCTCATTCACTTTGCGCGTCTCTCTTTCTTTCCCTTTTCTTGTAATCCCCTTCCCTTTGTCTCCCTCTCACCGCTCTTTCTGTTTCTCTCCCCCTCACCCTCTTCGTCTCTCTCACCCTCTCTGTCTCTCTTGCCCTCTCTGTTTACCTTCAGTGTTTCCTCTCTTTCTCTCTGTCTCTCCTTGCGTCTGTCGGTCCCTTATTTAACGTTCTCTCTCCCCCACGGCCTCTTCCTGCCTGCCAATTGTGTAGTCGGTGGTAGGAGCGTGTCAGTGACAGACCACAGGGTGGGGTAGGAGGACCCAACTAGGCATCTCCACTCAGCAGCAGGCTGGTGGAGGGGAAAAAACACACTTTACTCATCTTCTTAGGTTTTTACATACATATGCAATCTTATCTGATTGCCGGTGGATCATTCAAGCAAAGCCAATTACATCTGTGACGTGTTACTAAACAGATGAGGTTTAGGATATTTGCAGGCGAATATGGATTCCTGCGTTTTGTTTAATATCAGTCCAAAAAAGGAATGTCAGGAAATACACATGGATTATAACTCAAGCTAGAAAAAAAATCTCAAAACATAAATCTTTTGTTGTGATAGGTGTGTATACTTTCATTCCGGGCATTGTTCTAGATCTCACGGTCTGTGCTATACGGTGCCCTAGGGCTGATATGGAGGTGAGTAATACACGCTTTCCAATGTGGAATGTAATTTATGTACATTTTTGTAGCAGTTCAGTCACTGAATCCAGCAGTAATATCCTACTGGAGGTTCAGTCTGACATGAGCCTTCATAAAGCGGACAGGAGTGCCATATTATAACAACTACCCCCCATAGGAAAGTGGAAGAGACTGGGGTGAGTGGTAGACAATCATTTATGTATTCAAACCACCTGTCCTGAAAAGGCTCGTCACACACGCACACCAACTCTGAGTGTACACAGACAAGCATGGACAGACAGGCAGATCAACAGTAATACGATCTACATGTCAAGTCAATATCATTTAGAGATGCGTAACAGTGAGAAATACACAGCATAATATCAACTAATGACCCTGTTTTACCCATCCGTCATATTGTGAATTTGAATGCAATTATGAATTGCTTTTACTATCCAAAATACATCTAATTGGAATAAATTCCAACAGTGTTAGAATAGCACATTTCAATCAGGCCCAGCAAACATGTTAGAGAGAGAGAGAGAAATGGAAAAGCAGAGAGAATGATAGACCAGAAAGAGAGAATGATAGACCAATAGGTGGAGGTGATAATGAAACTGACACCTGATGTCAGAGCTCAAATGTTAGTAATTGCTTCAAGGGGTTGGACATGCTGAGGGCATATGACATCCAAACACTCTGTCAGGTTAATGAGAGTTGTTGTGGTGTGTTTGATCCTTTGTGTTTGGGAGTCTTTGACAGTGGTCCAATTTGTCTGTCATTGTCATCGATCCCCTGGGTTGTCCTCTGATAGGCAGAGACCTCGCCCTAACTGATTGTATTGACTCACCTTTGCTAGTTTTCTAAGTAACTATGCCAACAACAAAATGCCTCTGTTGTGGAAATAAACTGAAGTACTACAGTAGGTTTTGTGTTTAGTTTGTAAACTAATCTGATTTATTAAACTGAAATGTGTTCTAACGCTCCTACTTCTACTGCCTGTAGTGGTTGTAGAATTTGTTTGTTCGCGACTGATCATTTGTGGTCTTAGTTTCTTCCAGCCTTATTTATCAGTTCAGTAGCAAGCCTACAGCTCATTTCAGAAATGCAACTCAGCGGAATCAAATGCTGCCGTCTCCTGGTAGACATAGTATTTTATTAATCTAAATGTCACTGTTAGCCCCAAACTGAATTGATCAGTGAGTGGGCTACGGTAGCTTTGATATACAGTGCCTATTACTACAAAATCTACAGTAGCTATTAGGCCTCACCACTAACTATTCACATTAAGATGTGACAACTACAAAATACTAATTTACACAACCATGGAAGTCTTTTTTTGTGGTTTGCAAACAGAAAAAAAAATTGTTATGTGCAAGCAAATCAATGCAGTCCGTTGGGGCTCTCTGTGAACGTGATGTTTTATACACATATTTGCATTATTTAGCTGTGCCACACTCCATTTCAGTAACACCATGCCATAGAATAAATATCTATATTCTGTATTACTCATTATTTTTGAGCTGCTTAAGAAAAGTGAGCATGAGAAATGCAGTGTTCCAACTCCACATGAAAGAGAGAAAGAAATAGAGAAGAGTCAGAGAGAGAGAGAGAGAGAATATTTCCATCGCTACCTCAGCCTTGAGCTGTAAGCAGTGCTTTTCTCTAAGGGTTGTTACAATGGCAGTCCTACGCCTGGAGGAGAGGAAGAGAGAGATGAAGACAGAGAGACAGTCAGAGAGAGAAACACACAGTCAGACATCGAGAGAAAGAGAGAGAGAAAGCCGTGAGAGAGACATTGTTCCTCTCTGTGGGTGTTTCTCCTCTTTACTGATTTGGCGTTGCTAGATGCTGCAGCTGTGAACTAACGGACCAATAGAAAAGGGAACTATAACAAGACAAACAGCTCTAGTCCTCTTCTCAGACCTCTTCTCCCCCACTCTGGCCCAAAGAGCAATTTTTATGTAAATTCCCCTTTGACATGAATGGGGTCTATTATTTGCTATTTGAGTCGTAAAAGAGGATGACAAATTGTGATTTTTTCCCCCCCTACTCCTCCAGATTCCTATCAGCTTTTTTCTGTTCTTGTTTTTGCCATTCCAAAGGAAAACAAATTGATGTCCACACTCTTGATAAAACGGCCCCCCGGGACCGGAGGGAAATAGAGTGCGAACTCACCCCCACATCTCCTGATGTGGGCCAGAGAACAGGCTCCTCCTTTACCAAGAAATGTATTCATCCATTTTTCTGAATTCAGTACCTCTCTATTTACCTTTCTGTTTTAGCCCCTGGTCAGAGCGAGGATATGTTTGCCCTGAGGTGTTGCTGAGGCTGGGACTAGACGCCTGCCATTAAAGTAGCAGTCTGAGTTTCCATTGGCTGGCATTGCTCCACGTGGAGTAGACAGTAACCGTTTTGGCCGCTCCCTTACGTTCTCCTAATAGAGACATAACGTCTAATGGGCACGGCCGCTGACGCCTTCGGCTGGCATGACAAATAAAGCCATTAACCCCTCCTCCCCCGGCAGCCATTTTGATGGATGTCATAGAGAAAGGGAAGGGAATGTGTGTGTGTTGTTGTTCCTCTGAGGTCTATGTTACCCTGACCTTCTAAATCTCATCAAAAGGCAGCTGTTCAACATTCCCATTAGGAGTGGCCCTGTTGCCGGGAATGGTACAGGTCCCTGGGCTGATGTCTGAATAGATGAATACAGCGTTAAAGCTGGGACCAAATACTAAGGCTGTCGCTTGCACGCGCTACAGATCTCTTTCATAGTGATGCTCAGACTGGAGCACCCATGGCATATCAGCAGGTGGCAGTATATATGTGCGGATGGATGGCAGCTTTTGTTAGTTACTGAACAACATGACCAGAACATTCCACTGGATTTAAGTCCATATAGCCTCTCTCTGGAATGTATAGTAAAGCAAACACACAGTGATGTTATCCATCATTTGGACAATGGCAACAACAAAATCTCAGAATTTCACTTTGGACTTCAAATAATACAATGACAATAGGGGTAAAGTGCAGACCTTCATATTTAATGAATATTTTAGACATTAAAGCACATGGTCTACATATTCCTCTCATATTACAATGTCAAAAGTAATTGAACAGATCTACATCATGTATAATAGTTATGTGGGGTACTTATTTGCATGTATTTTGCATGCAATGGATGCCTGAAGTATGTGACCCATCCAATAATATTGGCACCTATGGTAAATATATCTTTATTGTTTATTCTCTTAAGATTTCATGAAAAATCTGAACAGAAATATAAACTTTAATCTATTTTTCAAGGTTTAGAATATTCTTCTCTAATGCATAAAGAGGTTGGAGTACACATGGCAAGGGATCTGAGATCATTCCTTTGTACAGAATATCTCCAGATCCTGCAGATTCCATGGTGCTTAAGCTTGTGGGCTGTTTTCTTTAGCTCATCCCACAGGTTTTCTCTGAGGATTGGGTTCAAGGTCCTGGGATGGCAACAGCAAAACCATGATTCTCTGGTCAGTGAAACATTTTGTGTTGATTATAAGGGTGTTTTGCCTATTTTTTTATTTATTTAATATTTGCTGGTACTGGATGAAGTGCACGATCCAATGTATCCAAACAAGTTATTCTGAGAAGAAACAGCCCCACAACATCAAAGACCCACCAACATACTTCACAAGGGGGATGAGGGACTTTTCTGCATGACTATCTTTCAGTGTATGCCAAACCCACCTCTTGTGTTTGTTTCCATCCGGCCATTTCTTGACTGTGCAGCTGGGCAACCTTTTGTTAGACATCAGTACTTCTCTGGCCAGTTTTAATTGTTATGTTCTATCCTTGGGTAAGTATCTCTAGGAGTGTGTTTGGGACCATTGTCTTCCTGCATTATTTAAAAGTATTCAAAGCCATTCCACTGTTACAGAAATATTCAAACAGGTTCAAGTCTGACTGTACCACTCAAGGGCTTTGCAGACTTGTCCTGGAGCCATTACTGTGTGGTCTGCTGTCGTGTGCTTTAGGTTGTTGTTCAGTTGGAAGGTGAACCATTGCCCCAGTTTGGGCTCCTAAGGTATCTGGAGCAGGTTTTCATCAAAATATCTCTCTGTATTTTGCTCAGTTCATCTTTCTATAGACCCTGACTAGCCGATGAAAAACATCCCCACGACAGTATGCTGCACCCATGCACCATTCATCCAGACATGATGCATTCAAGCAAATAGTATCAAAACCGATAATCTTCTTTCTCATTGTCTGAGTATTCTTCAAGTGCTTTAAGTGCTTTTTGGCAAACTGCAAGCATGCTGTTGCATTTTACTCTAGCATAAAGATATGATTGGTTTAGTGCTGCAGAGATAGTTTCCGTTATGGAAGAATCTCCCATGTCCACAAAATAAATATGTAGCTCTGTTGGTCACCTCTCTGACCAAGCTAACCACTACCCTGATTGCTTTGTATGCCCGAGATGCCAGCTCTAGGATGAGTGCTAGTGGTTCCCAATATTTTTCATTTTACACAATGTTGAAGGCCACTGACTAAATAATAACACATTATATTTTTTCTAATAGTCTTATATAACAACTATAGTTGAATAGGAGGATTTCGGAAAGATAGGTTCTCAGTGAGTTTTTTTCTTCATAATGCTCGTTCGGGGTCATCAAAATATATCTGAGAGTGTATTATATATGCACAAACAAAAAAGGTGGTGTGGGCCCTGAAGCAGTGGCTATACCCTCATTTGTTAACTTTCAATATTTTGATTGTAATTGTAATGTTGTAATTGTATTCTTACATTTTAAAGTGATATTTCCATCCATGTCTCAATTTATAGATCTTTACTGTGCTATGGGGAATATTCAATTCCTTGGACATTCTTATTTCCACCTTTGATTGGAGATTTTGAAGAACCTTATCCCATATTTGCTTTGACTGTTCTTTCATCTTTGTCATGTAGTTTGTTTTAGTAACTATACTCAACAACACTGAGAGACAGGCATATTTAACCTGACATCAGGTGGAAAACCTTGATTGCACACAGGTGGACACAGGTGGACTCAGTCAAGTAAAAACAAGTTCTTTAAGCTCCTTTTATGCTCCTCCAAGCTAAGATAAAGGGGAGATATCTTAAATGGGTGTCACAGGTTTGTGAAGGGCTGGAACTCCCAGACGGGCCCGGGAGAGGCAGAGGGGGCGGCTCGGGCCGGGAGAGGCAGGCGCTGGGGCGACGGCAGGTCACCGAGCAGGTGCTAGGGAAGGTAGCAGAAGGGAATCTTTGGGATACGGGGTCCAAGTAATGAAAATAAACACAAAATAGTCCCTTCTTTCCTAAACATAAACCTTTCTAACCAAAACGCTATCCCTACTTAGCTTTCCTAACTGATGTTCAGGTCATCGGGTGTAACCGCTAACCCGCTAACACGATAACCTGTGACATTTGGTCATCTACGTGCGAATGTAATCACATGGGCAATTCTATCTTTCCCTGCTCCAGGATCCAGGTAAGGTGGTAAACAGCAGGAGGACAGGCTGGAACACAAAACAATACAGGGGAGTGAAAACCACCAACAATCTCCCAGCATATAGTCCCAAAACCCCCCAAAAAGCAAGAAGAGACAAAGAACTACACAAACAGTTTTTAAAGTCCCAGGGTAATTGGGTGAGTCTTCACAGCTGTCAGGTCACCGGACACAAACCACGCCCACCGCCATCAACAGGAACTCTGTACACCTGTAAACTCAGGTTTGTTGCGAAACAGGAAACCCATTTTGTATATTATTTTAGACAGGTTTAGAAGCAGCCTTGTAACATTTTACTTCTAAAGAGCTCTTGAAAAGAAAACCTGGCTTTGCACAATTGAGTGATAGCCTTCCTTCTTCCAGATCCCCTTAACCCTGTGCTAACCAAAGTATTTTTATTTGGTCTAGGTCTTGCGAACGTTCTTTTTTGATAACCAAACGCCTGTCCATAACGCTTTTTTTTTTCTTCCTCAGTCCAGGAGTCACTTCTTTATTGATGAAGTTGAGACTGTTGTTTTGCAGGTACTATATAATGATGCTACCAGTTTGGCATCTATTTCTCAAACTAGATATTGTTATGTTGTGCAACAGGGCCTCCCAATCCTCATTCTATTTTGGCCAGTTTGTGCTTGTGTTTGTGTGTGTGGTACACAGTGCTGTATGAGGTCTTTGGTTGTTTCTTAGCATTTTCTTGCATGGAATAGCTTTCATTAATAAAAAATATATAAGAGTTTCATAAGAAAGTTAATTGTTTTAGGCCATTTTGAGCCTGTTATCAAACCTGCAATTGCTAATGCTCCAGATACTAAGCTATCCTAAAAAAGGCAAATTTTATTGCTTTATAAATGAGCACAACAATGTTCAGTTATGGTAACATAATTGCAAAATGGTTTTGAAATAAACATGGATTAGCAAACACAACATGCCATGGGAACACAGTTCAAAATCAACAGTTTTTCCAGCTGCAATAGTCATTAACAACATTAACAATGTCTACATTGTATTTCTGATCAATTTGATGTTATGTAATGGATGAAAAATGACCTTATCTTTTAAAAACAATGACATTTCTATGTGACCCCAAACGTTTGGACGAGAGTGTATATATTAGACATGGTTCAGTACCTGCCTTGTACTGCATGATTCTTGAGATTTGTGTTGCATATCATTGACATTTGTTATAAAATCTCTTTTATCCAGCTACATAACGCAACAATAAACTTGTTTGTACCAATAGTGATTGGTATGAGCAGTGTCAATCCTATCTTGTCTAAACCAAAAGGGAGGTCTGATTTTCACTCTCCTCACTCTCAGTGTGACGTCTAACTTTTGAACCTCTTCAAACGTTCCATATGGAATATTGGAAATGAGCATCAAATGTCTGGGGGGGAGGAAAACCAAAGTCTCATAATTAAGAAATGGAAGACATTCAGCGCGGATGAAATGTTAATGGGGCGTTAATAATTTACCGCAACAGATGGAGTATTTCCCTATGCCCACCCTGCCAACCCCTCAATCTTCCATGCCACATTCGGGGTAGGCCGTTTGAGGCGTGGTCTTTGTTTCCGCTCATTGTAATATCAGACATGTTGGGTTATGAGGGTGTTTGTGTGCTTTGTTTTTGGTTTTGTTATTGCAATCACAACGTGATTTAATTCAACGCTAAAGTGTAATTTCCCCAATTTGTTTATTTCACAAGGCTACTGCTAGGATTGTTGGATGTTCTGGATGTTCAATGCGGACATTCTCCCACACTCAAGTGTTGTGAAAGTTGGGGCGCGGTGAGTCTTTGGAAAGCTCTGGCTACGGAGGATGACAGCAGTCAAAGGTCAGTCTGGCTGGTAGTGTGACTACAGCAACCGGTCCTACTCGTCTGCGCGTCACCTCAAGGACATCCTCAAAGTATCCCCCCCATTTACTCTCCTCAATGACAAAACCCTGCAGGTCTACAGCATCCTTCTTTAAAGTTGTTAAAGTCGAAGGAAGGCTGTGTAACCGATGTGTTCACAGGATGCTTGGTATTAAGGGGCTGGATGTCGTGCTACAACGAGCCCACAACAACAGATGTATTGCACTTCCTTTCTGCCCGTTGTTAGTGTGCCCTCGCACCAGTTCACGGCTGTATTTATCCTGGCTATGTAAACCGTGTCATTAAACAGCTTGCCAATTAAAGACCCCCCTCAACACACACACACACACACACACACACGCTCGAGACCCCCCCCTTCAGATTGCTCTTCAGTAGGAGCTGCCAGGGCCCACAGCAGTGAACAGAACCAAATGGAGATCTGGCTGTTTTGATAAAGGAAATTGCAGCATGGACGCTCCAAGCTCCAAATCAGATTTGAGCGATGATGATTTCTGCGGTTGCAGATGTGCTAAGAGGCGAGAGCTTTGTTTCCTGGGCTGCTTGTGTGTGCGTGTGTGTGTGGTGCTGATTACATTAGGTGTGGCCTGGGAGTCCATACAAGCCCTTGCGGGATGCCTCATGCCTGTCGTGCTTCAGCTGTATCCAGATCTAATAATCCTCCTGTGTGACCATTGTGTCCTCTGGGCCAAACCCCTCTACCTCTCTGTCGGTCCACTGGTGGGGATGGAGACCTCTCTGATGAAGAATAAGGACGTAAAAGGACAAATTGATTTTGGGGACACGGGTCCTCCTCCGAGGGAGACGGAGAGAGGCAGAGATGGAGGAAGACGGTGAGAGAGAGAGACAGAGAGGGATAAGGACAGAGGTGGAGGTAGAGCTGGAGAGAGAGGCAGATGTGGAGAGGGAGGGAGACCGATGAGAAGATGTGTTGGTTTCCACGGTGCTGGGATGGGCGGGAAGGGGGCAAACATCTTAAGACCAGAGATCCAGGATGGGGGGAAATAATCAATCAGGCAGCTCTTTTAGCCGATGGATGCATACACATTGTCAACCTCATCGGCTGGCTGTGTCGGGGTGTAACTTCTCGGACATGGAAGTCAGAATCACCAAAGTGAGTGTCCATTCCCCCGCCTCAGCACCACCCAGGACAGCAGAGCATCCATTTATATTTAGTTACCTAGCGCCTTGTTGCCATTTGCCGCATCGGGCTATGGGGTGATGCTCGGTGGTGTGTGGCAGACGAGATTGGAGGGGGGGGGGCTTTTATTTACCTTTTTGTTCAGACAGCCGGACACACACAGTGAAAGCCTCCATTAGGCCTTTTCTATTCAAGGTCCGCTCAATAACATCTCCATCTACCTAAACAGAGTAGCTCTGACAAAGCCAACAGCCCAGGGGCACCTTCCCCTCGCCACCCCGGTGCACCCCGCTTTCAATTGGCCAATTTACGGCTCATTTAAATATGCCAGGCCCTGCCAGATGGTCGGGGTGTAAACTAGAATTGTAATTTAGGATTCATTCGGCGGTCGCCGTGTTTGTTCAGGGTCTAATGAAACAGCACAGCCTTTTCCGTATGTGCTGCGTCCCTGTCCTTTTCTCTCCGGTGCCTCTGTGAAGGAGACCTTTCAGCCCGTAATCTTCCTCTATTGTCTGAGTTGATTTTAGTATGGCCGTCGATCCCCAGGCAGTGGTGAGGACGCGGTGGACAGAGGTAGACTGACGGAAGCAAGGAGATCCTTAGCAATTAGTCCAGCTTTCCAACAGCTGTGGAGAGAAAGACTGGAAAAGGCAGGAAGCGGCATACACGAGGGGAACAACAAATATTGTATATTTCCCGCGTGTGGTTGAGCGCTCGCTGTCAACCCCCGAGTGCAGACGCTTTTATCATTTATTAATAGTCTCCCCGCTCAAACTGGCTTGGTCTGGCTCCGGTTGGTACAATGTGCAACAATGAAATAGGACGTCGGTTGAATTATCACAATGCCACTTATGTTCTCACGAATGCTTGGAGAAATGCAATTATTTTGTGTACCCTGTTTGCGCCTCTCACCAGCTCTCCCCCTCCGGCCACCCAGAAAACAGTGAGTTTTATCAAGGATGAACGTCCCACTCGCCAGATGTTCACCCCTCCACCGTATGTGCTCCCCCCCCCCCCCCCAAAAAAAAATATGTCGGCTCATAAAAAGAGCGCTAAAGAGAAAACTCTGCCTTGGCGGGGGGGCGGACCTCTCACACCCATTCCACCAATGACCTGCTTGTTTACCGACAGCTGCTCCATTAGTCCTCTGCCTTGGCTTCTGAGGTGGGAAGCGGGGCCAGCCTAGCCCTAACAGACTGTTCAGCCGGTGCCAAGTCCAGTCATCAACCCACCTCAAGGCCGGTCCAGGCTGATGGCCAACTGGCCAGCAGGTGACCAAATTAAACTGCTGGACCCAAGACAAGATTGATCACTGCAATAACGCCTCGGGATACCAAATCTCCTCACTGATTGGTGGACTGATTTGATGTTCCTAATAACTGTGGGGCAGTGTGCTGGAGAGGCTGTCACACCGGGTCAGATAGAGTCCAGCAGGTCCGACTGGGAAGGTTCTGTCTCTGCAACGCCAGCTGTTTGATAACAGAGCCGGGCTGCAGTCAGTGCCAAGTGTTTGAACGTTGAAGCTTACAGTTTGCCCTGAGAGCTATCGTTATACATATTGTTATACATATTGTTATATACGGCTGTGGACCACAGCTGCATTCCGCATCGTTGGTTTACTTTCATCCTGATCCGGCCTGTAGCCCCAGTGTTTCTACAATATAACGTAACAGGATGTGAGTTTCTTGTGCTGTGTACATGTCCATGCGTAGACCTGTAAGTAGCCCCAAAGGCTCAGACAAAACCTAAAGACTGTAGCTGGGCAAATCAAAAAGTTTACTTTGTTACTAGTCAAACCGTTCACCTAAAAGTTAACTTCGATTAACTTCGATAACCGTTAATCAGTTAAATCTGTGAAAATATCATGGAAATTAGAAATAATGTTTATTATTAAGAACATTTGCGAGGGAACGTGAAGTGACATTAATGTTACTGTATTTTTGTCCTAGCATAACTACTGTATGTTTCATTCTAGCATAACTATTAACAGCCAATGACGTTTTTGGGTTAGCGGTCTTGAATGAATGAAAGTTAAATATAAAGGATGTTTATTAGCCTACAAATGATTTGCACAGAAAAACGTATACATTAAATTGTTAAGGAACATTTTAAATATTACTTTGTTAATTCATGATTAACAGATTAAAGGTTTGGTTCTCAGCTGTGAAAAAGTAATGCTAAGTATAAAATGCCAAACCGTGTTGGTTGGGTTTTGGCAAGACATATTTGAGCTTTGCAGTTGTGAAAATGTGTTCAATACATAGCTCCGCTTAACGCTGTAATGACCTCATAATCCTGCTGTGTGTTGCAAACTCGCCAAATCTCTTTCCCTACTACAACATATACACACAGTATTCTGTCCATTTGAACTTCCCTTCCAATATAAATGACTGGCTGAATATAGCTAGCCAAGATGCGCCATTTAAACACCTTTGCAGTCACTTGCAATCCTCCAGAATAGACAGCAGGTTCAGCTAAATGCATAGGGTTAGAAATAGGAGTAGTTTAAGATCAGTTTTTTGGGTGGCTAAGGTTAGGTTTAAGTTACAATTTGTACAATTTGAAACGTTTAGTTTTTTAATGTCTTGTTTTAGAGTATATAACAATGTTAGATGTGTGTGTGTGTCTGTGTGTGCACATTTGTTGGTGTGGGTGGGTCTTCAGAGGTAAGCATGCCCTTGTGCTGTTATCGCCAGACCTGTAGTCCATGAATCTAACAAATCCAGATTCAATCATTTAATTCCCATGCCTGCGATGTAGCAATGTAGCATCTCATTGCAAAATGTATGGAATTTACCATTTTACATCGACCTTGACATGTGTTTTTCCAATAGATAGCAGAGTGTAGTTTATGCTTGAAAATCATGTGTGGTTATGAGGGGATCTCTGTTGTCTGGTTATATTGATGTTTTTCTATGGGCATGCTAATGTTTGGATGTTCGTAAAGCATTTGGTCTGTCATAACCTTGGGTCTTGACAAGGGCATTTGAAAAAAAAACAAAAAAAAAACGTGTCCTCTGGTGAGAATGTTGTGCTATTTACTTGATGAAGGCTTGATATGCTGTAACATGTCATGGAAATATCGGAATAGGTTTAATCTAAACAGCACCTATTCCATTTAAAAATATAAGAACGTATACCAACCCAACACACATCCCACCCTAGTAACCGTATCAGGTGATTATGTTTGAAAAAGAATATGGGGGGAAAAACCTCAACACAAACAGTGTGTGTGTGTAACTGGTCAAAATGACACTCATACTAAAACCTTATCTTAACTGACTTGCTCAAATTTCCCCATTCAGAGGATTAATTGATGCTTAACGTACCTCCTGTTGAATCAGGTGTCTTTCATTGGGTCTGATCATCATGTTGATTATATTTGTGTCCTTTATCATTTAGTTTTTACATTTTTCTGATGAACATCGGACAGTCAAAAGCTCAAAGACTTGTAAAACTGAATTGATCCTGAATGTGATGAGATCCTATTTCTTATTTCTATGGCACAGGTGTCAAACCGGATCCACGGAGGGCCGAGTGTCTGCAGGTTTTCGCTGTCACCTTGTACTTGATTGATTAATTAGGTCACTAATTGGTTAGGTCTACCCTCACCTGGTTGTTTAGGTCTGAACTGGGAACCAATTTACAGGAAAAAACTAAAACTTGCAGACACATGGCCCTCCGAGGAACCGGTTTGACACCCCTGTTCTATGGTATCCTGCAACACAGCTACAGTCAGGTATGGGACATATTCTTAAAAGTAAGTGGGTGTCAAGATATCTATGATGACCTACGTGTTAGTTTTATATCTTATTCAAAGCAAACTAAATATAATTAAACAAATTGTTATAATAATCTTTATATATAATTTTACATGGAGGAAAATAAACATTGTGTTAGGCTAAAAGCAAATAATCATAGCTTAGAACTTTCCTTATATAGCTATAGCTGCATAAAAACACTTATTTTTCACACAGTCATTTTTGTTTCTTAATTTTTGGTGGCGAGTTTTGTCAGATTTGTCACATGATCATATATATTGCTTGCCTTCCAGTTCCCTCATGACAACAGAACAACAATAATAATGGGGTCAATTTAAAAAACATAAACAATGTAATTAAATAAATCAAAAGATTCTAACGACAACTGAACTTGTATGTTGAATGTGCCTGTGCCTGGACATGGACACATAATCTTCGCTGACTATCACTGAATGACTCCAATTGTGTGAGATCTGTGTTAATCCTAGATACGGATAAAATCCACAAGCCAGTCCAGTTGCATCCTACGGCGAAGCTGTCTAAAAGTAGCCTAGTGTGAGTGAGAGAGAGCCGCTACCCGGAGGATCAAGCTGAACTACCAATGCACTTGATAAGGCCAATTATCTCGCTGGTTAACAAGGATGTGTTGAATTCTACCTTTACGTGTGGGTTTTCATCATCCACAGCAGCTGCCTTTCCAAACAGGAATTTGTCATCTTAGCAGTAAACTAGAAAATAAGATGCTTGCACATTCACCTTCATATGGTTTTCTATGGGTTTCCTAAGGACCAATTTAAACTTAATAGCAGTCAGTGTGACTCTAGAAATTCAGCCCCCTACTATGTTGTTAGTGAGCAGAACAAAGTGCTGTAAGCTGCATGTTCTCAGCAATGGTTTTGTTCTTTTAAAATATGTCTAATTGCTTTCATTTTGCCTGTATAGAGTACATACCCTTCTTGCAGTACGATTGCATGGGGTTATTCAAGCCTCATTGTGCTTTTTTCTATCATATTAACCTGAGAAAATCCTCAACCTATCCATCTACATTATCAGAATCAAACCTAACAAATTCACCTCTTGATTTATCAAGTTTAATCGTGGATGGTGGCTAACCTTATGTTACTCAAACTTAAACCATAATGGAGAATGTCTATAGGATGTGCAATGGGATAAAAGAACGACCTGGTTAAGCAGATTCCGCACCACATCTTAGTCAGACATTGGTAATATTAGGCTGTTTGACAAGTTACTTTTCAAACATAGAACTGATATTGTTAACTCACGGTCTGAGTTTCTCCTCCAAGCATGAGGGTGATGGAGAGTAGTTCCCGGGTTGAGCAAGCGGCATGTTAAAAAGCAGAAATGCTTGGTAAAATAATTGTTCAGAGGAGGTAATGTCTCATCGCTTGTCTGACCTGGCCAGGTGTTTGTCTCAGTAAGACCATAAGCGTAACATCTGGAATATATTTAGTACATTTAGGAATTATTTAATAAAGACAGACCACACGGTAGTCTATGCTGTAAGGGGTCTAAAGCTCAGTTCATGTGAATCAGCAGCATATGGACAGCCTTGCCTCAGGATCCAGATGACAAGCATTACAGCTAATCAGTGGCTGGTCTCTATCTGAGCTCTGGCAGTGGAAGGGAAGAAAGGACAACCAGGCCCCCCAGAGGCCTACGGTCAGGGCTTAAGGGAGTGGTATCTCACTGTCTAGGGCTTTTGAACTGTACAGCCTGCCGACTGACAGTGATAAATTTCATTTATTCTGGATGGTATTTTAAAAGAACCCAAACCATTGCGATACACTTGATTGATGGTGATTTAGCAGCTGTGTTTTCTTTAAGTAGTCCATTTATGCCATCTTTTTAACAGGGACATGTTACAATTTCTGGTGGCCCCTTCGGTAACCCCCCCTATTAGTTTGCATTACACTAAGTATTCATGTGAGCAGTCTTCTGAACTCACTGTGGAGTCTTCGGAAGTCACTGAGGAGTCATCAGAACTCACTTGTCTAATTAGGGGCTTCTGGGATCATCTAGAATTTGTCAAAGAAATGTGAATTTTAGACATAGCCCTCATCATACATCCACACCATAAACAAAGTATATTCTTGGTGGAATAAAAAGCAACAACCAACATGTTTCGTAATTCATAAAAATCATTTACATTTCAATATGATTTGGTAGATCTTATCAGAATAACCAGAAATTGTGTACACAGTTGTACATGAATTGTACTTTTTAGAATTGTTATACACAAATGTTATCGTGTTTGAAAAAATAGAAGACTACTATCAACCATCCATCAGTAAAGCTATTTGCCTGCCGGTAGGATGAGAGACAAGCCATTTTCTATTCAGATTTAAATGCACTACAAACAGATTCCTACAGGTATTGTGGTAATTTGATGTGAGATATTTAAAGGCTGTGACACCATGATCCAATGGTCTAAAAAAAAAAGACTCCTGGATATATTTAATTTAAAATCAAGAATTGTCAGGGCCTTGGACACTGGACACTCCCTCTATTATGTATAAACATCCAAGGATTATTTGTTTCAATACACCAGTTAAGGGTTTATCAATAAATCAAATGTATTTGTAAAGCCCTTTATACATCAGCCATTTTCACAAAGTGCTTTCACCAAACACCCAGCCTAAAACCTCATTGAGCACACAACAACAGGGTTGAATTAGGTTGGCTAGGAAAAACTCCCTATGGGGGCCTGATTGTAGGAAGAAACCTAGAGAGGAACCAGGCTCAAAGGGGTGACCAGACCTCTTCTGGCTGCGCTGCATGATGTCTCTTTAGTTGGTTATCATCTCAGTTGCAAATCACTGTGGTGTTCGGAAGTACAGTTTAAAATAACGTGGTGTGTACTCACATATATATAAAAAAGTAAAACAATCCCAGAAATATCAAGCCATTATATTATCCTCAATATCGGCTTTATATATGTAAAAATTACATTACGTGGTTCATTGATGTCATATAAAACCGCCATGCTTATAATTTGTCCAGTTGTTGCCTTTATGGCAGCCTATGTTGATTGCTCTGCTTATTTTAATAGCTTTTTATTGATTCATGTATTTTGTATGTGCTTTTTTGTTGAATAGCTTTTTATTTATGACATGCTAATCAGGCTGTATTTAAACAAATATAGATTTGAACTGTAAGAATTTAACAAAAATGTAACCTTTCCACAATCTACTCAGTAGAGCTAGCTGATTGTTTTCTATTGAATATTTTTATTGAAAATATTTATAATGTCAACGAAATTTTTTCATAGTTTTACAAAAATATAACAATCGGTTAGTAGAGAATAGAAACTGTCTTTGGCATCTTGGAATCCTTCAGAAAAAAGCGAACATTGAGGAAGCAAACCTTTCTATTAATATCTCCGTACTGGTTAAAGTTAGAAGCGTACGTTTCAGCTTTTAGAGGATGGCTCATCAATTTGTGCTGTCGCAAGATGGTTTGCCATCTCCCAGCACATTCTCAAGAGCATGGAAGACCTGAAGACGAGCCGTTACGTAAGGAGAGCTGGATAAGGCCATAGATGGGCAGTAACCCATCATCTGGACCGGTATCTGCTCCTTTGTGAGAAGAGGAACAGACGGATCACTGCCAGAGCCCTACAAAATTAATTCCAGTGGGCTACTGGGGTGCATGTTTTTGACCAAAAACAGAAACAGTCTCCATGAGGGTGGCACAAGGACCTGACATCCTCTAGTGAGACCTATGCTTTCAGCCCAGCAGCAGGCAGCTTGATTTGCATACCCCAGAGAATACCAGAATTGGCAGGTCCGCCATTGGAGCCCTGTTCTCTTCACAGATGAGAGCATGTTCTTATATTGGAATTCAATACTAAAACCAAATACTGTTTTTAACTTACTTTAGGTTTTAAAAAGGAAAACTCTAAAGCACAATTACAAAACGTTTATTTAATGACTTGCAAGGAGATCTTAATTCACTGCAATCATGGAACCTGGAATTAAGTCCAAGTTAGGATAATCTCTACTTATACAAAGTGTGAATATCATACTTTGTATAGACATCCTGTATTATCAACAAGTGTCACATCTCCGTTCCTTCTTATGTTCTGGGTCTTCTCCTATCCTGTAAGTGTTTACCCAGGTGGGCAAATGGCCCCATCTTCCCACAAAGGGCATTGTACATGACCGTTTCCTGGCCACATTCCTACAGAAAATAACATGTAGTGATAGCAAGAACAGATGGTCCAACGGTCACAGGACTCAACATGGAGATAGGTCTCAAAAACAAACAAAGACAAGATCTTCTTCCAGGTTTATGGTACCCATTACACATACTCAGTACCTTTTTGTTAAGCTTAATACCTAACTAGCAATACACAGTGTGCAATCCATTACTGTATCAGTTCAGTAAAGATACCAAAACAGTTCACACTGAGCATGTGGCAGACATGAAAGAGTCTGGTGATGGTGTGGTGAACGTTATGCTGCCTGCAACATCATCCAGCATGACCGGTTTGGCGGTGGGTCTGGGGAGGCATATCTTGTAGGGTCGCACAGACCTCCATGTGCTAGCCAACCGTACCCTGACTGCTTTTAGGTATCGGGATGAAATTCTCAGACCCATCAACAGACCTTTTGCTGGTGCAGTGGGCGCCGTGTTCCTCCTGGTGCAGGACAATGCCCGGCTTTGGATGGCCAGAGTGTGGGCAAAAACATTGATGGTCTGGGGCTCTCACGTTCCCTAGACCTGAATCTAATTTAGAACCTCTAGGGTGTTATGTATTGGTGCATTTGACGACCGCCAGGTAGCGGCACAGACTTTCCCCGGAACTCAATGATGCCCTAATCCAGGCCTGAGAGGAGATCCCCCAGGACACCATCTGCAGTCTTCTCAGGAGCATGCCCAGACGTTGTCGGGAGTGCATACAAGTGGTGGGGGTCCTACACACTACAGAGTCACATTATGAGTTGCCCGGATTTAATTCACGCGTGTTGGAACAGCCTGTTATTTACATTGTTCTCTTTGATTTTCAGTGTGAGGGTGAAGCCAGCCCACAATCGGTTGGTGATTTTGATTTCCATTGACTCTTTTGTCATTTTGTTCTCAGTGAATTATATAATGTGCTGTGAAGATTTTTATCTTTTATATATTTAGTTCATTGAGAGCATATGTGTTATTTAATTTTTCCCTCTTTTTTTCCGAGCAGTGTTTTATTTTTATTATAATTGTCACTTGAGGATAGTGAATGCAATGATGATGAGAGAAATAACGGAAACAGAACCCAGGAGTGGAGGGTAACCTTTGGAAAGGATTCTGTTTCCCACCTCAGACAGCCCCTGGCGACGTCTCCTCAGAAGCAGGGACTAATTTCATTAGGCATTGGCTTGAGGAAACTGGGTAGGGGACGCTCCAAAAGTAGGTCCGTGCGTTACACCACTATAGAATACATCAGTGTTTTGGCGTTGGAGCACGAATGATCAATACAAGCTACCACAGCAGCTCAAAGCCTAGCAGGTTGCCCTGACTATGATAAAAGAAATCAAATGATGCATGCGCCATTCAGTTGCACACAACCGCAAAGGGCGCGGAAGGTGCTAGTTCAAGGCATTCGCGTGTGCAGGTAATAGGAATGAAAGCTTTGCTTTCTTTCATCTGCTTTCACTCTCTCCTGTCTTTGTATCGTTGCCCCTCCAGCAGTGTTCTGGAATAAAAGTGAGTGGTAGAGTATAAGGGTAGAGGGCCGTGAATGGGACTTTATCTCATCCCCACAGCTGGGCTCTTCTCACCTCAGCCACAGCCAGGGAGAGCAGGAAGCTCTGTTTTCTCACGGTCAACCCTGAAGTCATTCCAGTGGACCTAAGAACCGTCAGGGTGACAGTTAAAGGGGCCAGAGAGAGTGTGAGGGCGAGAGGTCCAAAGTGAGAGAGATGTGTGAGAGAGGGGGAGAATCCGACTTAAACCATTAGCTCTCTGTGGCGCCTCCAACATGAAGGTGGGTATCGCGGTACATTTTTCTGCTTCTGGCTCTCTCCACAGTCCTTTGTCTTCTCTACAAACACACAGTTCAGTCTGCTGTAGGTACTGTGTACAAACACCATCTACGGACATCTGTAGGCAAATGTCGGCTCACCTGTTAAATGTGACTGCTTTTCAAATGGTGTTTCTGATAGGAATTAATAATGAAAACATATACACAGAGAAAATGGTTACTACATTAGATTACTAGTCTAATTAAACTCCAACACCCTCCTGGAGCGCCCCTCACCCTGTTGGACCCCTTCCACCTTCCTGGAGCGCCCCT
>JACXGK010000160.1:0-46187 GCA_016801125.1 Novumbra hubbsi | reverse complement strand
ACAACAAGTTAATTAAATAATTATTAACACAGCTCCACACATTGTGACTGCCAGCCAGCCAATGATGATTAAAACTGTATCTTTTTTTATGCAAATCTCTTTGTGACTCAGGGCTGATGTGTAATTACGGCTTTGAGATTAGTATTCATCCATGTTGAAACATTCCATTCAGATTCCAAAGGTGCGCCGTCAAGACTGTGTCATTTTACGGGGATTTTATTTAGAATAATGGTTTTGGGGTTTTAATTATTTTCCTATTTCTGATTCTATGACCTTGCAGTGTGTGCCATGACTGGTAACTCTGTAAAGGGCTACTGTGGCTCATATGTCTACAACTATGTACAACAGATGAATAACTTGACTTAAACCTCCCCAGAGTCATATTTGTTAAATATTGTGCATTAAAGAGCGCCGGTCTTAAAGGGGGTTGGAAGTTGGGAACACAGCAACCAGAACAGAAAACGTACAGCAATAATTCCTTATTCCGCATCATGTTCTGTGGTGCTTCCTTTGTTTCAGGTCCTTTATAACACACACACATGAACGCGAATGTGATGTGCTTTTGTGTCATCATGTTAGTAATTGCTGTTTGCGCGTGCAGGGTGGGTTTCTTTGTTGTGGCTGTTAGCGGGATTGGTGTGTGTGTGTGTGTGTGAATGTTTGTGTGTTTGTCTGAGAACACAAACCTGTAAATTATTCTGAGCGTTGTAAGGATGTGTGTGAGCCGGCTGGCTCCAGTCTGCCCAGATTTCCACGCTGGGGGTCATGTAACGTTACAATACCATACCGTCGCTATCGTCATTGGTGTCAAACACAATTTTGTTGATATTTGAGCTGGATTTGCTTTACTTGAAGTAGGAACTGCACAAACATGTCACACGGCAATATACCAAATGGCATCTTCACAATCTGCCATCGGCCTACATGTACAACAAGGCTATCTGCATGAAAGAAGAACAATGTAAACTGGATATAGGAGAGGGCACCAAAGCAGGCCCCGCCCAATTACAGCCGCATGAGTCTAACAGGAATGTCAGATTAAAGTGGATCATCGCAACCCTGTCAGCAGACACTCAGTTGTAAAGCTAAATGTTTTAACATTTGTTTGGGATGTATCTTGTTGGCCTAGGCAAAGCTTATAGTACTCTTTCCAAATCCATCATTTAAAAAATCCACAGACATGGATTAGAGTTTAAGAAACACACTAAGCCTAATATTGAGCAAGAGGTTTTTCTTTCAATTGGTGCCCAAATGAAACCTATACAACCAGGTGAGGGAAGTTCCTAACTAATTCATGATCTAAATAATCAATTGAAGGGTAAGAAAAAGCCTGCAGACACTCAACATTCCTTGGAACCGGTTTAACACCTGTGGTCTTATCTAATAGGAAGTTTAAAACTGATTGCACACCACTTTAACATTTGTAATGTTTTGTAACAATGTGTTTACCAATGTGTCTTACTACAATCTCTTATATTGCAGTATCCCTGCATATTGACAACTCTATGAGCACCATGCATCATCGTTACCCTAATCCAATGTTTGGACAGGTCGATGGTATCACGAGTCATTACAGACATTGTCCAACACAACTCCTGTCTTCTATCTTATTAAGTCCTCTCATGGTAATGTGTTATACTCTGCTAATCAAGAACCTTCCTGAGTAGTGAAGAAGCTAATGGCACACCAGAGAGGATTGTGGGAACGGGCTGTTCTGAAGGGTAGCCTTTAAAGCCCGGAGACTCTTCAAAAAGGCCTTTGAAGTGGATTTGAATGCGGATAGATAAATGAATTGAGAGGGAAATTGGGGTATTAGAGTGGTGTCACTGTGTGAGTCAAGTGAAGTGTCTAAGTGTGGCCAAAAGGAGGCTGAAGGGCTCATAGTGGCCCAGCTCTGGTGCTCCTGAGGGCAGCTTCAGCCTATTGTCAACCCAATCCAGTAAAGAGAGGGTCAGAGGGAACTAGGGAAGAGGATCAGTCAGACCTGTTAGTGCCCTAATTGATGGATTAGTCCCTTTTTAAACGCTGAATTAGCCCCGCAGGAGAATCTCTAATTTGAAGGAACACTGTAAACTTCTCTACACAACACACAGGCTGTTCTTCAAGCACAGACAGGGGGACTCCCCTTGTTTCACTTTAGTTCACAGGGAAGGTTCAGGTTTCTTATGAGGACTCCCTCAATGTTGGTCTTTAATGTCCTCTCCATTCCTACCATTAGGCATGCCCACTCCAAGCCATGAACAATACTGCTAATATTGTGCGCATTGATTGAGCGTTTGTGTGTGTGTGTGTGTGTGTTCAATATGTGTCTTGGCCAGTGTGTGGGAGGCCAGACCAAATTAATTAGTGGTGACTTGCCCTGCAGGTCCACCTGTATCCTTGGGTGTTGGAAGACAGAGATTGGAGGGCAGGTGTGTGTGCGCGTCACTGGCCAGGGAGGATCGGGGGCAGCTGCTCCTCGCTGACACCAGGAGCTTGCGGCACTTTCCACCCTCCACTGGCTGTACACCTCCTCAGGCTCTGTCTTCCGCTCAGGGGAAGATGGAGCTACCAGTGTGTTACACCGTTTGTTTCTCGAAATGACATGACAACAGACCCAGCGCGGACCGCAGGGGTGAACTGGGACATTAATTCAGCCCAGGCACTTTAGCCACAAAAGCCCACAATCTAGGCGCCCCATATGCCAACTTGTTAATTACACGCAGGTTTTAGTCCCAGGGGTGTTATATCACCAAGACCTGGTAATTGTGAAGATGTAGACTGACTTATTATATTGTCATTTTTCATTTTAATTTGCGACAAATATTAATTAATATCAGTGTATTTTTGGTCTGCTGTCATAACAATTAAAATGTGTAATATAAATTGAGAATACATGTAGTTAGCTTTATTGTTTTACCTGCAAAAGCCCTAAATTCCAGTGGTGACAGAAACAAACACATATTACATTTTTGCACTGTTTAGTTGGCCTTTTCTGTGCATTTTTAATTTGGCTAACAGGATTTTCAAGTTGAAATTATTGGGTTAGGTCTTTTTTTTATAATAAGTAGAAGCTTTTCCCAACTGGAACTCAAGTTTGGGAACCAAACAAACAATTGCAATTGTTTTCTCTGATTCTTCAGTTGTTTGGGAGCGACCACAGCCTCACAACTGAACGTCATTGTCTGTCTCACTGCTGGCCTGTTCTGTTTAAAGAAAAGGTTTTAGGAAAACATGGCGGTATGCTGGAATCAGTCTCCCTTTACACTTAATTCTAGCTTGAGACCTTCGACGTGTGACTTCAATAGAAGTCTCTGCCCTCTGCCAATAACTAATCCAACCACCAGACTGACTGAAACGCAGTAACCACACTAAACAGAACAACACACAACAAGCAATGTATATACGTTTTTTTGTGTTTTGGTTCCCATATGGATTAACAGTCAATTGATATATATTCATTATCATATTTCATGTGAGGGAAATAACCTTTCTGTTTGTATGGGACTTTCTGGAATGTTTTATTTTATCTTATTAAACAGAAGAGCATTTTGAAAGTTGTGGCAATTTGCATGTTTGGTAGATACCTGTAGACAGGGCAAATGTCACACATGTTTTTAAAATTGAGGTTTCACTGACTGAGTGCTTTTATAGCTTTCAGACTCTGAAATGCGATGGTTTCTTTCCGGTCTATCACATCAGGCTCTGGACTGCGGCTGATACGTTAATGGTAAAATGCTGCGATTTGTATATAAATGCGAATGCAATGCACGTGATTATGCAAATAAATACAACAAGTAAAATAATGTTATTATTATACAATCAAAACACCTAGGGATTTATTAACTAGACCAGTGACTGAAGCCCCCAAAGCCCAGCACATGACTCTGATGAATAGATGACTGGAATTTAGAAGCACAACACATGCCCATGCAGGAATAAAACAACTAGTACACACAGGCAGTGTAGACTGCACCATTAGTAATATTTGAAATATATGCATTCATTCTATGTTTCATTGTTACACCCAGTGACTTGTGTTTGATATAAAGCACTTTTCAAACATGTCGTTAGACAACATATATTGTCTTATGTGTTATGTTGCAGACTTGTTAGGCTATATTATGAATAGCCCTGCTATGTATTTTCCTGATTCCTCTCTTCCCTAATTATCCTAAGCCCACTACTGTTTTATACAATCTAGCGATATAAAACATTGTAGCTAACTCACAACCAAGGCTGGTGGACTGTTACTGCTAGATCAACTGTTAAGACTAGAGCTGGCATCGTCCTCCTTTTGTGACGCTATGCGTTTTTTTACAGATCCAATCCTTCCGACAGTGAAATGCCTTGGTAATTCACTTCAAGCGTTGCTTCTAATGAAGCTATATGGGGTTTAATGACAATCAGGGCTTTCTTTGTTTTTAGTAGCTTGGTTGTGGTTATTCAAACAGACCCTAGAGTGTGTGTATGTGTGTCATTGTGGGTGTCAGTCAGCTTGCCAGCGGTGTTGTGTTGATTATTGACTCTGCCACTAGGCCTGCTGGGGGCTGTCCCGGGGTCATCTGCAGGGTGAATATTCGTTTGGGAAAGGCACCCGGGACTGATGATGACCAACCCCCTTTTCATAGGCCAACAGAGAGCCGGTATAACCAGTGATGGATTTGCTGCAAAGGCACAATACTCACACAAACACACACACAGTCTCGTAATACACACAAAGGAACACAAACACAGATTTTTGTTTTTCCTGTGGCTACATTAATTAGAATGATTTATTAATGCATTTAATTCAATCAGTGGTTGTCTGTGACAAATTGGCAGCATGCATGCTCGTGTGCCATCATGTGGTATTGTGCCTCATACAATGTGATTGTGAAACACAGGCCAAATACCAACATGGAAATATGGAAACAAACATGAAACATCTATGCACATTTAGATATATAGCTGTTGCTTGCAAATGTGACCTCGATATATTCGGTTGTTTATATTTTTACCTGAAATGAATATACATTAATTCTCATTGAGCTTCTCAGATAAACGTTGCATTTATGACCTGGCAACTCAGACAGGTGTTCACGAGTGTAAGCAATGTTAATTGGTTACAAAGTTAATGAAACAACATGCACTATGAGTATATTTATTTTGGAAACGGCATGTAATGAACGATGGGTCATCTACATTGTTGGTAGTAGTTCAGATGTATTGTAGGAGTTGTATTGCAGGGAAAAGTATTGTGTATTGTGGGTTTGAGTTCTGGTGTATTGTTGGTAAACATTTAGGTGTATTGTTGACAATATTTTAGGTGTATTGTGGGTAATAGTTCAGGTGTATTGTTGCAAAATATTTAGGAGTATTTTTGGAAATAGTTAGGGTTAGGGTTGGTAATAGTTCAGGTGTATTGTAGGTAATAGATCAGGTGTATTGTTTGAGGCATGTGTTCAGTTTTAGCCTTCATCTAGTGAAGAACAAAAATAAAGAGTATCTGCTTTCCTTTCTTTCAGTGCAGCCCCATTGTGTGTAATATAATGAAGGCATTCAGCTCTTTTATGAAATCAATTTCTCTCTGGTTCAATCTGGCTTGGTGTCATCCGTCTCATTCATATCTAACTGGCCAGGACTGTATTAATAATTGTATCGGCTCTATTGATTTCTATTGACGGCCTACGCTAGAAAGAGGGCTTTGTGAAACATGGAAGCCTTCAACTGCCCCGACCCTAAATCAAGTGACGTCTCATTACAAAAGACAGGAGCTTTAAAACAGATTTTAGCCAGCTATTAAAATGGAAATTGAATGAACTGGAAACACAGAAAGGTGGATTGTGTCTTCATTCGTTTCCATTGTGTCAGCGTACCTGTAACATGGGTTGCCTTTGAGGTCGATGAAATGTGTCTTGCGAAACTGTTGTCAACGTCATAACACTTATTGACTATCTAGTGGTGTTGATACATTCAGTGCTACTGTACACAGTGCATGAACTAGCTGGAGGATTCAAGGGATAAATTCACACATTTATTCACAGTCGACAGTAGCTTTCATTTTGACGCGTTCACAAGCCATCCGTTTGCAAATAGATGTATCATTTTGGAAAAGGAAGAATTAGATTTTCCAAATTTTGATTTGAACGATGCTGTAATTTTCCTAATATGTCAGATGCTATACAATAGATTACGTTTAAGTCATAGGCAGCAATCTAGTATTTCCCTCTCGTTTCTTTGCGCCTCCTGATGTCTCCTCGCTCTTCTCCTCCTGGCGCAGGTGAGTTGGCCTATATATTTACCTTGTTAGGCTTCGCTTCCACACAGAATAGTGATATGTGTAATAACACCAGCGGACGGGTGCTGTCGATTAAGTAAATAGTCCGGGGTGGAGGGCAGGACCTGTGACAGCAACGGGGTGAGCTTTTGTCCTGTCTATCTTAACAGCTATTTAATGACTGACTGCCGACTGGCCAGTAGACCAGGTCAATCTCCCGTATTGGCCCACGCCCCCCCCCACCCCCTAGCCTGATGAGCTCTGGACCAATACGACAGGCTAATCCGGGGCCGTATCAGTGAATGTGAGTTTAAATGAGCGGTTTATGATTCAGACCTGGCTCACACTCAGTAATGAGGGAGTAATGACATTTGGGTTGGGGGCGCAGGGTAATGTGGCTAAGCGATGCACAGGGGGCTCCGGAGTGTGCTCACTTGCCTGGTGGCCCCTGAGACCTGATTAAACCCCCACAGGTTTTAATATCAGGCCCCAGCTTGGCTCCAGGGCTCACCAGTTCAGACCGACCTTATTGCCTCCTGATAGGGAAATATTGACCAGGCCTGTGCAAAGCCCTGTCCTCGCCCAGTCCACCCATAACAAACACAGCAGGAATTATTTATGAGATAAATAATAAATCTCATTGCTCGGCTGCTGAATAAATCTCTTTAATTTAACAGTATAGGCCGTTAGCCAGCTCCGTGTGTCCTCACCCCCGAAACCATCTCTCCCCGGTCCAATCTCTTCGTCAGGCTTTTTCTGCTGAAAGCAGCAAATCCGGGCTGGAGAGTTTGCTCGTTTTTAAGTTTAATAGTTATTAGATTTGTAACAGAGTGGCAGCTTTATGAATCCACAAAGCTCCTTTATCCCATTAGTATGCCCCACCTTGTAAATTCTTTTGTGACTCTGTGTGAATTGAACGCATCAATTACTACGTGTGTACCGTGAAGCTGTAATAAATCTGGTCGGTTCGGGGGAGTGTGTGTGTGTGTGTGGGCGGGGGGGGGGGGGCACACGCATGGCGGGAATGTTGTCTTTACACACGGGCGGTAACGCGGCCACCCCCGATGAAGGACGGCACGCTGACGCCAGGACTTGTGTATGCACCTGGGTGGGACGCTATTGCTAGGCCTCCTCTCCTACCATTTTGACAGATAATCCCTCTGTGGCCCGATGTCATTTGAAACGATAGCGCCGCCTGGTCGCGTCGCTCGCTCTGTCCTCTAAGTAGCAGGTTTTCCCCAGGTGTGTTAAGAACAGGGTGGGGCTCTGGAACGGCCTTCCTTTCACCGTGGCGCCTGTTTTCAAATGGGAGCGTTCCCGCTTCCGAGGAACGGCCGCCTGGCCGGTTTCGGCGATGACGGGGGGGGGCGCAAAACCTCAGTAATGACTAGCAGTAAGAGAGCGGGAGGGATGAAGGCGGCAGAGGGTCGAGCGTGGCCACCAGAAAGCGAAAGCGACGCGTGACCCCACCGGGTCGCGATCCCTCTGAGCCCCTGGGGGTTTAGATCACAACCAATTACAGCAGCCCTGCCGCACCGGCCTCACACATGGTTGTCCGGGTCAGGTCTGAGTCGGACCTCCCAGGCACCAGGGACCAGGCAGCTTCAGAGAACACAGGAGTCATATATTAGTGAGGATTTAGACCTTCATGTCTTGAACTCCCCCTCATGTGTTCATGGCAACGCTATGCTTGCTAGCCAGGCACGTATAGAGTAGACTGGATTTTTTTTTCCTTTTCTCTCACTCACCATTTTCAGCAATCATCCCCGCCGCAAAATACATGTCTTATCAACCCCCCATTCACTCATCCGCGCTCTGACAAAGCGACGGCCCGTCCCTAACGGAGACATGCTGATGAACTCATCTGCATGCAAATAGTTTAATGTCCTCAATTATAAACCCTGTGTCTCCCACTGCCGTGGTGAATGAGCGCAGCCCCGTTTCCTCCCCTCGAACATGGTGTTTTATATCATCAAATTACCCCTGCGCTATGTCTTCACATTGGGGGTTGAAAGCAGGTGTGATGGAGCTGTCCCTAAGAGCCCTTCAGATAACGTCCAGTAGCTGGTACTTTTTCACAGGACCCACACAGACAGACCAGGAACCGGTGGAGAATCTGTGGTAACAGTGTGGTGCAATCATCTTCCTCAGCTCACCTTTGGTTGGGATAGGCTGTGGGATGTGCTCAGCCCCCACGGCACAACACAATGCTGCCCCCCCCCCCACTTACCATAAACACCCGCCATTTAAACACCAACACAACCCTGCTCTTACCGGGTAATTACCGTGTTTGCTGCCACATTGTTTGTGTCTGTCCCGCTGTGGTATAATGTTCACCGCTCGCCACAAGCCCTCGGCTCAGATCCAACGGACTCCCACGCACGCCGATCTAGTGGGGGGGGGGGGTTCTCGTTCAGTCAAGCTCCCTGCACCCCGAGACGAAGGCAAACATTTATTTTCCTGTCGCTGTTGTTTACGTTGTGCGCATTTGGGACGGTGTGTTTTCGGGTTTGTTGTTTGGGAGACTCTGTCCGTTGGAACCACTTTTCGCACCAAATTGGGGCAATATGCGTCGGTGTTCGTAATGGAATGCTTTGAAGTGTCATTCTGTGACAGTAAACACTTAGGCGGGCAGACTCTGTCTTTAACTGCTCAGGTAATAATAAACTCTAAAGGTATTTCCACTGACTTCTCCTTCACAGCTAGTTTTCCGTCACATGGAGAGAGAGGCTTGCTCGGCTCTGAGTCTACAGCGGTGGTGGGGGTTTACAACAGTATTTCCCACGAATACGCAGTTTGGTTCTTCTAACCAAGGGAGGATCTCCCTTCCGAGCTGGAGGAGGAGATGGGAGAAGAGCGGAAATAGAAAATAGGAATGCAGTGTGGGGGGTGAAGCAGATGTTTGGTGATCATGAAATCCTCCCCAATGTTACCCTGATGTATTTCATACTGACGACCATGGATCCCGTTACATTGGTATCAGGAAGTAAGCCTTTTTGATCCTCAGTTGGAGCGTAGGCCTGTGCTTTAGAATCAGGACCAGCCAGTAATAAGTGAAATGTGCAATGTTCTTTACCAGGGTGATGGCCGTGGGTTAAAGGAAGTCACAGGGGTCAGGGGTCACAGTGGAAACACAGAGTGCTGACTTCGGTAATGAGTTGCTTTTTGCCCTCATCTCCAGTGAAGGGGGAGTCACGTCATTCTAATTAAGTAAAGGAGAGATGTCTGTCAGCTCTACGACTTCTCGTGATGTTGCATGAAGTTTCATTCTTCATTGGAATTGGTTTTTAAAACAAAGCTATCTTACTTGAACTGCCACTTGGGATTACGCCCGAGGGAGTAACAAATTTTGTTACCCGAGAGACTGGGCCCACTGCAGGATTTACTGGTGTTGCTGATCCATGCACTAGCTTTTACTTACCAAGGCCAATCAGTACTGTTTTCAGATAACTTAAAGCTTGCTGAACTAGCTCCCTAATCAAGCGTAATTAACTTTGCCAGTCCAAATCGACGTGAATATTGATACTGACAGAAAACGAACACAGTGCCACTATCAAACCTTATTCATTCTGTTTCCTGGAACACTGCCATTGTGCTTCATCTAAGAGAGATTTTCCAGGCCTTTTTGTTTGTTGGACATTTTATGTATATTCTGAACAGATGGAACGTCGGAAGATGACCAGCACAACTGGAGCTGTGATGTAATATAAAGGACGAGTAACGTTCACTGAAGCTGGAGGACATATTTGTCTTGGGACCTTGGTCTGAACGGTGTTTGGACTAACGGATGCAGTTTTGCGTCTTCCCAGCTGGACACTCCCACCCCCAACACCCGCACTCTGCATCCCAGGACTCTGACCATCCCTACCCCCAAATCGGTTTCACATTGGTATTACATTTCTCCGCCTGATTCTTTCAGTTCCTTTTCCATTATATGGAATTTAATCTTGGAATCTGGCAGACGGTATCCACCATTCAGTTTATTATGCAGTTTATTAAACTCTAGCTTGGCGGGTTGGGGGCATAGGGGTCATATATATGGGAGAATGTAACCTGTGTCATCTATAATTCATTGCAGGAATATGCTGCTTCTTAGCGGGATTAAAGTTTAATAACTCACGCCACAAGCTCAATACATAGGCTTTTGTGCCGCGTTGCTAGCGGGCCCCGCTCCGTGGGTGAAACTGCGGCTGAGTGGTGATACGGATGGGGATGAGTGATCCTGAGACAAAGAGCACTAAGCCCGGGTGGAAGCCCACAAACAGTGACCCCATGTCAGCCGCCGTTGAAATGGGTTTAACTCCAGATAAGGGCCAGTCCTGAATAAAGCCAGGGATGAGGTGTGGTTCCTGTTTGGTTGGGTTCTTGTTGTGTTCCAGCCAGATACACCTGAAATGAGGGACTTCTGTATTCCAGTGAAATCCAAAACAATTTCCACAGGGTCTCTCTATTCCAGCACTTTTTTTCCCAGGATTTTAAGTGATGCATTCTATTTAGAATGACTGTTAATAGACACAGGATGTGTGTGGAGTCTGGCAGCTTTTAATTTGAGGGCATAATTTGTCGTTGATATAGGATAAACCATTTAAAAATGACAATACATTTAGAAACTAGCACACTTGTCTTCATTGATGATGTGAGCAGGGTGAATTCTGAATTCTGAATTTTCCCAAGAAATATGTATTTGCTCAAATGCTTTTAACGTTTTCTTATCACGTAACAGGACAATGACCCCAAACCCACTGCTAATGCAACACAGGGTTTTTTCAATGCCAAATAGATGAGGGAAATTGCCAAGAGAAAATGCATGCCTAGCCAAATGAATTAGCCAACCAGAATTATATATGCACACTAAAAACAAGTCTAAAGACAGAAATTGCCCAGAAACAAACAGGAAGTGAAAATGGCTGCAATACCGTCCTGGCAGAGCATCCTCTGGAAAAGAATATGCAACCAAGTATTAAACATTACTACATTTTCATGCAAAAATGTAATATGTCCAGATGCTTTTTGGCAACCTAAAATAAGTGGACTATGTAGAGTGTTGAAAGACACATACTTAGAGTTCCCTTTTTGTTTTGTCACTTGGAGAGGTGGGTATTAGACAAGAATGAGAACACATTCTCTCAGTATATTTTTCAGCAGAGGTACTTTCTCACACCTTCAATAGACACTACAGTAATTTTGATTGTATTCTATTGTTTAACTGAAGCTTAAACCACTGATCTTTGTGTCAGGTCATTCCACTGTCCTCCCAGGAGTGGTGCTTTGCCTATAGATGACCTGTATTGTCTGCACCTCCTCTGTCATTTTGGCTGTTGTTTTTTTTTAGGGCTTCATTTACTCATTGGCAGGGCATGGTCATTACTGGGAAATGCGGTTTAGCTGCCCATTACTTATACTTCAATGCGTAGTCAGTTCACAACTGTCCTTCAGACCGGACAAGCTACTCTGTCATTAGAAACCTTGTCCCATAATGCGACAGGAAGAACTGGAGAGTAATACCTGTCTGGTGACCTTCTGCTCTCTTCCCTTGATCAGGGCCAAGTGAGATATAAATCTACAGTACAGAACCTGCAACAGGTGCCAGAAACTTGGGTTTATTCACTAACAGTAAATACCACAAACACTGAGCACTAGGCCTATTGGAAATGTCCATGGTTCAATGTTGATGTAAACCAAACAACAAAGCCTCCTCTGGTCCACACATAGATTCAGCTGTCACTGACACTACTTGGCAAGGGTCCAACCAATTAACCTTGTCAATTGGCGATGAGGATTGTGGTCTCTGAAATCCTGTTTGTCACATTTACTGTATGTCCCTGGTAGTGTCTGCCATCGAGCTGAGGGAGGAGAGGTGGAGGTGCTTGATGGTGGAGGATCAGACTCGGCTTGTGTGTGTGTTTGTGTGTGTGTGTGAGAGAGGACCTCTGGTGAGGTACATTCTCAGAAGTCAAGCTCCATTTGGGCTCGCCTCGTCTCTTAAAACTGTAGAAAACGACCGGCATGGAAATGTATTCCAGTCATTTTCCCCCTCAATGGATTCTTTCTTTCTGGCTTCGTGGGGCGGATTATCGACTAATTGCTTTAATTTGGGTCCCGCACGGAGAAGCTAGCATGTGGTGGTATTCTGCCTCAACCCATTCCCTTTACCTCAAAGGTCCTAGTGACAAGGGAAATATTGATCTAGGGATATCATCTTTGTCACTATATTGTATTTGGACGTGTGTTTTTGTTTTTCCATTTAAAGCGTATTTTGTTTTTTTGTCCCATGTCATGGCTCTCTTGTCCCTCAGCGGCACTTGAGTGTCACGAAAATATTGCATTTCCACCACGTTCATCACGCCACGCCCAGCGGCCGACCTGCGTTGAGAGCTGAGCCGGATACAAGGGTCCTTTCACTTAATGCGGTGTGATACGTTTGAGGGACAGATCACCATAGCTTATAATACCCCAGACTCTCACCCACTGCCTTGGAGCCGTGTCAATGGAATTGTCTTCCGTGTGTGTGTGTGTGTGTGTTATATGGGGACCATCATGTAAGGCTAATAAAAGAAAGAGCATTCAACATTGTCAGATTGTTTTATCTACAGTTAAAGAGTTCATGATTGGTTGGTTAACGGTTATGGTCTTGGGTTAGATAAAAGATTTGGAATTTGAATATGGTTTTCCCCATGGATAGAAAGGAAACACTTGTATATTGTGTGTGGGGCGAGGGGTGGGGTGGGGGGTGATTGCACTGCATGAAACGAGATGTACATTACAGAAACAATTACTGTTCGGGGGCGTGGGCCCCAGGGGAGCTGACACTCTGACACCAGATGGATAGTACACTGGGGGAGGCTGCTGTGTGTGTGTTCTGTGTGAGAGGGGAGAGAGACACTTGGTCGGAGGCTGGATGATTGTTGTGGTGGTAATGTATTCATGGGTCTCCTCCACCAGAGGGCCTTCACATTGACTGTCAGTTTATAGCTGTTGGCTTTTCATTTGCTGCACTAATTAAGCACGTTGATACAGTGGTGGGGAATGGAAAAGGGAGGGAATGTGTCCGGAATGCAGATGGAAATGAAAAGCAGACGCTGAGTGTAGCGTGTTCAAAGGAGAGCAGTACAAAAGGCTGACTAGCTAACCTCTGGGATTGTATATGGTGGGAAACGGACAAATGAGCAGCATCTGAACAGTCCCTCGGACGTATCCAGGCGGCTTGATGCAAAGGAAGCAGGGTTCTTCAGCTCAGTCCCCCAGATGTGCCCTGGGCCGTGTTGCACGGGAGGAAAGCGTGCTGTAGAAAGCGTTGCGGTATCAGGGGGCTATTTGGGCTTTACTGCATGCCGACCATGTTTGTGTTCTTCTGACAGCCTCTTTGCTGTAATGCTCGCTGTCACGTGGGACTTCTTGCGCTGAAAATATGGCTGATCATTTATCTTCATCCAAAGAACAATTCATCCTTGCCATTAGTTGTTCTCTATAGAATTGTATACCTTTCGTACGTGAAGTGCTTTCATTACCTGTCTAGTTGGGGATGGGGGGGTAAGAACAGTAGAACAGGAGACCTGATTCAAGTCAGCGATGATTCGTTCTAGTCATTTTATATAGCCTTCCCCAGGTGATGATTCTTGATCATTTGTAATGTGAACAGATATAATTGTGCTACTTTTTCGTGGCAGTGTTGCGGCTGTAATTTAAAGACATATCCTTACTAGCCAGTAGAGGGCACAGTTCTGCCAGTTGAATATGTCTCTGCATGAGACCACTCAGTTGGAAGGTATGGCTTCAATTGTACGTGCTGCCCGTGAGAGCTATTTAAAATAGGGGGGACAACGATACTGAGCTCAAGGTAGGTAAACCTCTAATTCAACCACACCTCCCCAATGAACTCCATGTGTGTGCTTTTAAACTGCTTTGTGATTAAATGTGTTTTGAATCCGTGTGCTTCTTTTTTTGGCCAGGTCTTCATTGTAAAATTGATTTGTAATCTCAGCGGGACTAACCTAGAAAAAAGAAAGTACGCATATAATTTAATGTTCAGAAGTTTCCTACCCCAGCCAGGTTTTTTCCCCAATGATTTATGTTAACAAGACCAGTATTTCTATTTAACTGTGAGGTCAAACCAATGATCCAGGGGAATGAACAACACATTGTTGCGTAGGTAAAGTGAGAAAGAAGGGGTGGGATGGAGAGGCGGTTAAAAGGGGTGAGTCAGGCAAGCTGCACAACGCAGACATCACCTTTATGGCCTTGCACTAAATCAGTCATGTGTGCGTCCGTGCGCATGCTCGTGAGCCAATAGGAGCACCAGCCCTGTCCTGTCTTTTAAAACAGGGATTCAGGGACAAAACCTTCACAGAGTTCTAACAAAATAGAAATACGTAAGGTTTCGTCCAGGAAAGATGTCAACCGTTAGAAGCCTTTGGACCCAAAGTGAGAAAAGTGAGCTTCTGCTGAAGGTGTCGGATAACAGCAGGCACTGCGGGGCATCTTTTATCACCGCGTGGGAGATGTTTAACAGAGAGACGATTCACTTAGCGGAGGTAGATATTAGAGACCATTCACAGGCCTGCTCTGTGGCGCGCTCTCTCCCACACCTCCACCGCGCAGCTACCAAGTTGTTTAAAAAAGAATGTAAGTAGTGTTTAGAGTTTAATAATACCTAAGCCGTGGGTGAAATGGCGGTCTCGCTTCAATAATAAATATCTGCAGGTGTAACGGTCGTAAAAGGTACCGCTTAAAGGCTTGGAAAGGTAAGAGGTGTAGTGCAAAGCGTGTTTCCGGAGAGTCCATTTAATTCGGAAACAACCGGCTGATAAGGCTGTTACCGCTTGCCCCTGAAAACACAGTGAATGGAAGATGGCTCAATTACTCTCTCACACATTTACCATCAAACCCGGAATTATAATTAAAGAAAGAATGTATTGAACATCTATATATCGCTTTTCATAGAATCTTGAGGCACTTCAAGGGCAAACATCCGAGCACACAATCATGACAGGTCAACCAATTAAAGGTAGGTCTTTGAATGCTTCATCCTCTGCAGATTACGAGGGTTAGGTTGTGGCTTGCGCAGAGGGAGTTTGTGAGAGGATGTTAAAAATCGGTCATATAGCCAGTGCACTTCCTCTCCCATTTTGTGTGACACAGACTTGAGTGGGTGTCACACACACTTTGGGTGCCAGCATGTTTATGATAGTCTGGGGTTTTTTGGATAGCTATTTTACCAGGTAAGTATGATTGAGAACAATTCTATTTTCGACCAGCAACCTTAACCTTAACTGGGACAGAACAAAATATTTTACCTTGTTGGCTCAAGGATACAATTTAGCAACCTTTGAAGTCTTTTGTCCACGTTATTTCTTTATTAATGTATCATTATTTTAGGTCTAATTCCTCTAATGTTTCTGTCAACTCACATGATGATGTTCTTAAATAATTAGAATTGCACAGAACTTCATATAAAAACTGGTACTGCTTCCAGGTGCATTTTTAAACAAATCAGCCTAGCTAACCAAACCAACAGTAGAATTGACAATACATGTTTTGTCCAACCATGGCTGTAACTAGCAATGCTAAAACGTTTTGTTTTTTACCTTTCAGTCAATCTGCAAATCTGTACAGTGTAACAGAACCCAGTATTATCAGGAAAAACGTATTAAATTGTTGGGTTCATTAAAACTAACCATTTGGGAGACACACTTGACCTGGAACTGTGTGCTTCAACTGCAACCAATGCACCTACGGCAACAATGGCATTATGGGTGATTTGCTGAGCTGGAACTGCAGTGTTAGAGGTTGAAAAAGACATGAGTGGGTGCGTATCTATGGTAGAACCCATACCCATTTAGGTGTCTTTTTGCCCGAGGGTATAATCTCTCAGTCATCCACCAGGGTACAACAACACAACGACCAGAGATGAAACTAATCTCATTGTGTGCGCCTGCAATTCAGAAACCCATCTGGAGAAGGCAAAGCTATTTCTCATACACACCCGGCAAGCATGTTTTGTTCATCTGCGTGCACAGAAAGCCACAGAGTTTTTTCAATGCAATGTTCCATAGGTTGGCGTCACCATGGGAACGGGGCCAATGTTTAAAGAGAGCCATATATTTACTTAATGCCTTCTGCCCTCATATCTGTGGTGAGGCCATTAGTCTTTCAGGGGCAAAGACGCCAGAATTTACTGCGGCTCTCACTGGAGCCTAACAACTCCTAAATGACTTCTCTACATCGCTGTCCTTCGATCCATCGCTTCTTTCTTCTTTTCTCCTCTTCTCTTTCCTATTTTCTCTTTTCCTTTCTCCTCATCTCGTCTCTTATATCCTCCCCTCTCTCTTCCCCGATTGTCCTCCTTGCAAATTTCCTGAATGCAACCAGGGTGGTGTTCAGTCTCCACCAGCCAATCGTAGACATACTTCTACAAACACAGATGCCCTCAATTCCAAGAATGCTATACATTTGGGGGGAGGGTTGCCTAGTGTCAGTCAGTGGAGTCTCCAGTCAGTCCTGTCGATGGTTCTTGAAGGTTTTATTTTCCCGCCTATATAGCATCTTGCCTTCATCTTGGCTACCTGTTTCTCTCCTTCCGAAACATGTATCACATTATACTACTATCACCCCCCCCCCCACATACACACATTACAGCTGCAATGAGTCTGCTTTTGACTGTTTGATTATATCCTCAGGATAGATCAGGCGACTTACACCTTACTGCTACAAACAAATCAGCTCCCAAAAATGACTTATTGATCCTTGGGTCAGGCAGGGAGGGGTCTCTGGGGGGGCTACAGTGGAGAGGAGCTACAACCTCAGCCTGTGGTGCAATCGCTCACACACACACACACACACACACACACACCACACACAGAGTGTATCCCTCGAATATGAATGAATTACACAACTTACATGTCCTTTTAATAAGCTTTCCATTTTCTAGAAAACTCATTGGTGTGCAGTGACCGTGCTGTCGTCGGTTGCTTTAGTGGCAACATAGAACAAGCTACCGCCTCAGCCTCTGTAACACATTGGACATAGATTTTTCATATACTTTACATGACACCTACGCTGGGAGACTAATCTGACGGGTATTGAAAGTGAAATATCCTCCCCGCAGGGAACAGTATTATTTTGTGTGGAGATTTGCAACATAAATAAGCCCTGGTACAAGTCCTAGTGAATGGAGGTGTGCTTCTTCTGTTCTTAGTGTGGTCTTGGTTGACGGGTGTATCCGTTTTGTTTGTGCCCATCGTGTGTTATTGTGCACCCCAGTGTATCCCTTGTTCAACGGGTCCACCCCAGTGTATCCCTCGTTCAACGGGTCCACCCCAGTGTATCCCTCGTTCAACGGGTCCACCCCTGCTGGATGCCTTGCTTGGGTGCAGACAACGTTGCGCGCCTCTTATTCGCCTGGGCGACCTGTTTGGTGTTTTTCCGGCCCGGCGGCACGGCCGTGGCAGTCTTCATTCCAGGCCGCATTGATCGCTCCTCGGCGAGATGAATGGATTAATTACAGGCTCTGAGAGGAGAGGGCGGCTCCTCGGCACAGGGCCGAATGACACTGATGGCGGGGTTTGAGAAAAGCCATTAAGGCAAATTGAACACATTAATGACTGTTCCACTGGCTTCATAAATACAGTACTTACCGTACTGCCGCCCAGCCACCGGGGGATGGGATAGTCTCCTTCCTTGTCCTCGGAGGCCCTGGGCTGGATAAGCGATGGTGGCACACCAGGGGGATCTCCGCCCCTCACAAGTCCCGGGAAAGGCACTTCAGGGGCACACCACCTGCACACTTCCTCAGACCCTGAGGCACTGTGTTGAAGAAGGCAGACTTAATGTACAGCATACAGTATTTCTATATGACTGATATGGTTCAGGCTTGGGTCCATTGTCACCTCGGGCAAGAGAAGGTATTATTAGGGGAAGACTATTAGATCAAAACCAACAGGCTTGCACCTTCTAGATCCAGCAGTGCTGTGCTGACACGAATAAAACAAGAACTCCATCAATAATATATTGCAAAGTGAGACGTGGACCTTCTGTTTATCCAATTAAACACCATTAAAAATGAATGACAAATCAATGCCTGCAGCCGCTGGGGTGTAAGTACCATAGAAATTAAAACAGAGACGCCTTTTCGGGGTTGGTGCTTGTAGTGGTTCTGAATTGGACAATTTGGGTTACGGTATACTTGTTGATCTTTTTGGGTAAAATTATTGACAGGACACAACTACATATTTTGACATTTTCGTGTCATTGTTGTCAGAGTTGTTTTCTATGAAGAGCAACGAATACGCCACACTAAGTCTCCAAACATGTTCTGCAGTTCTTGTTTCTTTCATTCCATTTCACCAGGTTTCCTCTCATCCTTCACCTTTCACTCTCTCATGTTTATTTTCTCTACCCTTTGTCCATGCTGTTTGAATCTAATGCAGCCGAACACATTACTCCGCTTACAAGGCCTCCAGCCGATTGTAGCAAGTCATAAAAAAAAGACACTTCAGCCATATTGATTCCTCTTGCAAAATTGGTTCTTGCTGGAGTATGTGCTACAACACTGAACAGTATACAGGAATGGTTCACAGCCCTGAGGCAGGAAAAGCCAGGGTCACCTTCAATATATATCTTTTTTACCTCACATCAGTTATTTTCTCATTCCCCCTTTTTTCGGCCTCAGTGAAGGCATTGGTTTTTAGTTTTTTGATATTGTGTGTGACTTCTTATAACATCTTGTTCTGAGTATATCAGTGCTGGAATGTACAGTGAGCGTTCAATATAATTTCACCTCAATGCATATGCCCTGAGAAATGAGAAATGTTTGGACTCCTAGTTGTGATGGAGGACATGTGACGCTTGCATGTTTGATCAGTGGTTTGTTTAAATTGTGAGTTTAAGAATATGTATTTTCCTTGCTACTCAACTGAAGGCCTTTCAGTTTAAGCTATCAGATCATTTTATTAAATAACATGGTCGATGGAATGTTTGATTTCTAGCCATTCATGAGTGCTGATCATACCAAACTGTTACTCTGTACATCGATTGTTTTATCTTGCCCAGGGGTGTGGAAATGCCCCCAGCATCTGGGTCCAATCCAGCCAGCAGGTGGTTTGGAAATAAAAAAACATATTTTGAACCATTACTATAATGAATTCAATTGTTTGGATTATAAATTATCTATTCATACAGTTAACAGCACACAAATAATCTTAGAAATCATAGCTGACACCTAGGATGAATCAAGAAAATCCACAACCAAAAACCATTGCTAAAGAACATTTGGAAATGATCCTTAATTACATTATATCCAGTTCTAACTCCATTGTGTTGGTCAACAGTAACACTGACATGAGAAAAAAAGCATATGCACTTTTTAATCATGTAATGGTTAGTTAACTAGTAATATAACTTCTTTATAAAATTCATGAGGGGGTGCGGTATGTGACCAATACACCATGCTTAGAGCTGTTCTTATGCCTGACAGATAGCGGAGTGCCTGAATACCGCACTTCGCTGTGCTATATTGGCAATACATCACAGACCCCCAATATGCCTTATAGTTATTATTCTGAAAATAATACAATATATTACAAATGAATGGACCTATTTGTTACCATTGCAAAAAGACTGTTACCATTGCAAAAAGAGACTAAGACTCTCTCTTGATGATTCGTTGTTTAGGCTTGTTCTGCAGCCCTCCTCAGTTCCTACTTGTTTCTGGGCATTTTAGCCATTAGCAGTCACATAAATAATAGACAGCAAGTGACCCAGTTCCAGTGCCAGCAATACACACAAACACACTTTGAAAATGTGAGTGGTTTCTTTTTTTGTGCCACCCTTTCCTTGTTCTAATCACGTTGATACAGTTTTATCTTTGTTTCATCTGTCCAGAACTCTACAAACTGTAACCTGGCCAGTCTGTTTTAAAGGCTTATCTTTTGTACCTTCTAACATTCTGCTGGTGTAGTCATTTGTGAATGGTATACGGTGAGTCTAGCACCTGCAGCGTGATTGGGATCTGTTTGACATCATTTTGGATTGGCTGTTGAAAGTGATCTTCGTTCGTCTTCTATTGTGGTCTTGAGCTACCTGGTTATTTGTCATTGCTGAGCTCACATGTGCTTTCTTTCTGTTTAACATACCAAAACGTTAATTTTGGCATTCCTAAATGTCTCTGATCCATTCATTGACCTGCACCATGATATCCAGTGTGATGTGCATTGATCCAAGCAACACACTCCAAATGCAAATGCAAAGCGTATAATCAGGACCTGTTCATGCACTAACCTGCACCATATCCAGTATGATGTGCGTTGATCCAAGTAACACACTCCAAATGCAAAAGCAAAGCGTAAAATTAGAACATGTTCATGCACAAACAATGGAAACAAACACAACTGCCTCATAAGAGACAGCTGTGAAGGCAAATTCTTTTAGCACCCTAAAATGAGAGGACTGTGTAAAAACGAATTTGTTCGATATTGATGAAACAACTTTTGATATACAGCAGCCTGTGGTTTAACATGATAGTTATATCATTTCTTATCCACAAGTAAATGCAGGAATACACAGGAAAACACAAGTAGAAAACACCAGTAAAACACAAGTAGAAAACAAAAAAACTGCTGCTTTGTATGTACAGCATGTTGGCAGTTTGTTTATAGCGGTGTACTACAGAGTCTAATACAGGGTCTCTCCCTGGCTGATATCGGTGCTCCTCTGCCTACCGCTCCATCTCTGTATTGTCTGCATCATTGGGTTAAGTAGCTAGCAACACTGCTGGAAACTGCTACATGGGCCTGCTCTCGTTTATGAAAACACATCTTCTCCCTCTGCCTCCAATAATCACTGCATCAGTTGCACTTTATTTCTCCCCTAACTCCATTAGTAGTGACAATGGCAGTATCACCGCTCCAATTGGCCATTTGCTATCACAGATCCCTCTGCACTCTCTAATAACCGAGGATGTTAGACAGCGATTAGTCTTCATATCTGTCGGTGGTGAGGTGCATTTCTTTAAACGTTGTTATCTTCATGCTAATGCCTTGGCAGAGCACTCTGCACTCGTCTTAACGATGTCAACAACAGATCTGTGTTCCACAGCATTGCTATTGGCCACGCTGGGCGTAGAAATTAAAATGAAGGCACTGATTTTAAACAAAACTGTATTTTAGTTGACTTGATAATTAATTCACTGATAATGAAATCCCCCCCCCCCAAAAAAAAATACATTCAGCGCAAACATGAAAGTAACAAATTTATATAATTTTCCTTTTTTGGTAGACTAATGATCAATTTAATAACCCAATGTTTTATTTTTTTTAAGTCTTTACGCAATCACATGAAGTTAATCCCCAGATGTACGTTTGGTCTTGGCTACTTTACAGTTCCCATTTATGTTTCACCACTGCTGTGTTGCAAAGAGTTAGTGTTAATCTCCGTTGTGACTGGAACTGGACACGTCCGTCCTCCTAGGACCCACGTCTCTCTAAGAAAACCTGGACACTGAGGCACAATTCTGCTCTTACGGCTCCAAAGAAAACTCCCACCTGATGGAAACAAATAGTCTGTTGGGGCGAGACCGTAGCAAACAGGAGTCTCTAAAGACAGTCAGCCCCAGCTTCTAAATGGCTCAATTTAGCTGCTGCCGCTGTTGGGAGAAAAAAGCCAGAGAAGGCCACTGCTCCATAACATGACCCACCTGCTTCGCAGGAAATCAATAGGTGGTTTCAGAACGAGGTGCCTTATTAAAACAGCCATCTACTTCTCAAGGTGTTGAGACGAAACTATCTTCCCGAAATCATTACAATCCGGACAAAATGTTCACGCGCTCCAAATTGTTACCATTTCTTTGGCCCGTGTCTCTCTGACGTTGGAACATTGGCCTTTTTCATCTGGGAGATGTTGGGGTGTCGTGGTCACCGTTTATGACCCTCCAAGTGTAAGAGCCTCGGTGGAGCCTGTCTAGGCAATTTTTGATTTCCTTTCCAGGTCTCTCATGGATATAACATGAACAAGAGTTCAGTCGAGGAGGTCTCCCTTTCCAATAAAACAGACAAAGCGAACGTGTATGGGCAAAATCAAAGAGAGAGCAATAGGTTTTAACACAATTTCTAATTGGAGCAATGTGGGTAATTTGTCTTAAACCGCGGACATGGTGGAATGATATGTGTCGATTTATGTGTGTCTGAGTCTGTTGTGTTTATGTGCTGGGTTTTATTTGGATGTGATTGCTGTGCTGTGTTGTATTCCCCGGGATAGAAAGGCACGATCGGATGGGAGTGTGGTAGTCACTCGCTTCCCGCTGAGAGGTGTTAGCCTCTGGCTTTAAGAGCAGAATTGACCTTTTCTGTTTTATGCTCTGGACCTTAACGACAAGCAGTAAAGTCACAAGGCCAAGGGAACTGCGTAGCACTGCCGCTGTAGTAAAAAAAACCACAAATAATGTTGTTGATCCAAGGTCTTAGCTGAGCCACGCGCCCACGCACTCACTGTTTACACCTCTAAGTGGCGAATCAACCATAGCTAGCGGTACGCGGAATCTTGAGCTTCACTTGGAAATGAATGAATTAAGAAAAGGATGGTCCACCCCACAGTGCCCAAAACTACTTTTAAAACAGCCCCTTTATGTGACTGTTCCATTCTGGAAATGTTGACCTGCATCCTTGACTTTTTGTCAACACGATTGAATAGGTTAATGCCCTGTAAATCAGCATGCTATATTTTGCGGTGGTATTCGCATGTACGTACATTACATGAGTGTGGTCCATTTTTGGGGGACAGTTTTGTAGCAATGAGAATGGTGACAGTTGCACACCTGTTTAATTTCACCCCACTTAGTGTGAAGAAACTATTCCTCTTTCTCTCTCTCTCTCTCTCCCTCCCAATCCTTATCTATATTTCCCCCTCTCTCACACTCTTTCTCATTGTACTTTTAAGTTTAGATTGGTGAATGTTTTTGGTGTCCCTGAAGTAAAAACAAATAATTGTTTTGGAGAGGGAGAAAATGGAGCGATGCGTTGTGTCCTTGAAGCAGCTGCAAATCACCAGGGTACACAGTCTGCCTGGTGATAACATCTTGTTGTGCCACATTACGTTGTAAGGGCCACAAATTCTGTTCCACGGTTGCCAGATAATCTTTGGGTTTCTCTGGAGAATTGCTTGAACCCCTCTGGATGAGTGAATGTTGGGGGGAGACCCGCAAGGGGCCATGTAAGGGGACGAGACGAGTGGTTAGTTATCAGGGTACGTTAGGGGAAGGCTGGGAAGGGTGCCAGGCAAAGCCACCGGCGCTGAGTCCGGCTTGTTGTAGTAATAAAGGAGACAGAAACAGAGGAACAAGTATCTGATTATAATTAGTCCAGATGCATTGTGGCCTTACAGTCTGGTTCTGGCATGATGAGAACAGTACAGTTAGGAAAAGGGTGTTGAACAACAGGTATTTACTGTTCTGAAGTAACACTCCTACACAGTCACATATTTTTTTATCATCCCTAGAACGTCAGGCGGTCATGGCATGGTACCCCCAATAGTATCATCTCTGGAACGTCAGGTGGCCATGACATGGTATCCCCAATAGTATCAACCCTGGAACATCAGGAGGTCATGGCATGGTACCCCCAATAGTATCATCCCTAGAACAACAGGAGGACATGGCATGGTACCCCAATAGTATCATCCCTAGAACGTCAGTAGTTCATGGCATGGTACCCCAATAGTATCATCCCTAGAACGTCAGTAGGCCATGGCATTGTACCCCGAATAGCATCATCCCTGGAAGGTCTACTAGGTCTGTTCCCCTTGCTTAGGGCATCCTTTGAATGACAAGATGTTCTGATTGTAATGACGTACCAGGAACGTTAGGTTTGCTGGAAGTATAGGTGAGAGAAAGGGCACATATTTTGCTTTGATGTTTATTGTGTATTATGGAATTAGGGAAATATGTATGAAACGCCACATGGTAATGTTTAATCATTACATGCAAATGTGATTTAAGGAAAGACCACATTTGAAAATGACTAACTTTGATGGATGCCTTTCTTTAGCAAAAATGCTTTTACATTCAGCTCCATCTATATTTAATAGATGTTTAATATTTCAGCTTTGCGAATCAAGCCACATAAATAGAATATTACTTTTTTGATGTTTTGTTTTCACATAGCAGACTGGGTACTTTTGCAGTATTACACCTCATTGCTTTTCCAATATCCATTACCGGTTGGTGCATAATGCAAATACTAGCACATAACTTGTAAACATCTGTTAGGGTGCTTTTATTAAATCCTGATAATCTACCGTGTTTTACATTATGTTCACAACACGCCAAGAAGGGCCTGCATTACATACCACAAACAACCTGAATAATGATATATGCAAAGTCTAATCATGCACAAGGCCAGGTTGAACTTTGAAGTACCAATAAAGGCATTTTGCAGTCATTGCATTAGCATGTTAAGACAGTTATTTGAACAGGCGTTGTTTATTCATCGCTTTTAGGTCCGCTTGTCTTTATGTCCCATTGTTATGGCAGGTTGTATCTGTACGTAGTTAACTCCAACTCTCCCATAGCACTGCTCCAGCTCTGTGGATCCAGTCGTAATGGCTCCGCTGGGACAGCGGCGAAAGTGCTTCTTCAGCTCTCATTAATGAAGGAAATTGAACGGGTTTCCCATCCTGGTTGTGTAATGAGTGCGCCATTGTTCCCCACATTCGGGTCAGGACCAAGGAGCAGTAATTGTATTACTCTGTCTCTGACCATCTTTTGGCTATTATTTTGTCACTGGGAGCTGCTCTTTATTAGGCGGCTATGAGGCCAGTCCCTCCGGGTTTTAAAAGGCCCGGGGGGCTCCTCCTTAAAGGGCCGGGGCGAGACACGGTGCCCCTCCTCCACGCCCTTACCAACCCTGCAGCAGGGGTGAGGCGAGTAGGTGATCAATACCTCGGCTGTCGTTAACCGGATTTGTGGCCGCTGCGCAGGCGAGTCAGCAATTAGAAGCAAGGTGGCAGAACGGGCGCCAGGCCCGGGTGCGAGGAGGAGGCGAGCCTGAGTGGACTGGGTCTGAGGGGGGTGGAAATGTCAGGGGCAAAGCTACAACTGGGACAGTGCTGTCGCTTTATTACAGCCTGAGGGGACACCGACAATCCATACTGACTGTCCGTGCGGATCATCGAGGGGTTCGAGAGAGAGGGAGGGAGGGAGTGGGGAGGTCACGGGTTGGGAGTCGCTGTAGTCACCGGACCAACACTAACCATTTGGAATTCTTGTAGACGTGTGGGTGTGTGTCATTTACATGCAATAGGGTCACATTCTTATCTTTGTGAGTCTTTCCGAATAGGGAGAGTGTGTAACAGTTATGGGGCTTGTGGGGAAGGGGGCCGTCCTCCCCGAACGGTCACAATCACCCTGGCCTGGACAGGATAGTGGTACCCTGCTGTCTCCTCTGAGCCCCACTTTATGTAATCCCATATATTTATTAGCGTATTATTATTATAGTCACCCTAACTCCTCCTACAGTTCTTGAGACGTGACAGGTATCAAAATGTTTGTCTCATTTACAATTGCGTTGCTATTGTTTTGTGGAAGGTTTCGCTGAAAGGTTTAGGAAAGGTTTAAGTTTTTGTGGCAAAAAAACTCACTGACCAAAGGGTAGTTGGCCACACTAAATGTCCGACGTACCGACGTAAACCCACTTTCCAGACCATGCAAATAGCTGCTGAATCTGAAGTTTGCAAGTAATGCTAGCTCGCTACAGGACTGTTTATAGATTGACAACAAAATGGCACTGACTTCGACCATTGGACTTACTTTGTCACTGGTAAGTGTAACACAGGTCACATAATGAAGACAACGTTCTGTGAAATCTAAAAGAATAGTTACATTAGTTTCAGCCAATCAGGATTCCACAAATTGTTATGTCCCGCCCCTGAATTACAGATAGTTAGTTGCAACAGCATTTCTGAAGACACATCATTTTAGCAAGCTTCACTAGATTGATTTCCCCATACTGAACAAAGTATTAGAATAACTATCTGAAGATTTAAGAAATATCTTAAAGATAAAAATAGAAATCACATTGTTGGGCATAGTCTTTGTTTATTTGTCACTGTTAGCAGACCACTTGGTAAGTTTGACGCTGTCATGTCCTGAATGGGAGCCCCAAAGCACAGAGATGGCTAGGGGCCCGCATCCCAGGTGATTGTTAAACCAATTGTAATAGCTTATAATTGAAATTCATTTATTTTCAGTTATTCATTTATATATATGTTACATTGAAGTAAACTTATTGTTTGACAACTTCATATAATTACACATCCTTGTCTCTAGTTTGTTGTATAACATCCTCACTGCTCCCTCCGAACCTTGTGTGTTTCATTGTGCTGTTGGTGTATTAGACTAAGCAAATACCACATAAGGCTGAAGTTATTTTGCTACCTTTTTGCCTGCTATTCAGTTTTTTTTTTGCTAGCTAGCTAATTGGACATATCTTTGTTTTTGTATTTGGGAGATGGTCAGCTAAGTACAGGGAGATAATCTGTGTTAATTAACTGCTAGTACACAGCTGTACACCGGACACAGCTGCTGCGACCCATCTTTGCAATTTCGTCGGAATTGAACCTTTTCTGGTTTGGCTTTTGTTGTGGTTGTCTATTCCCTCTGCACAGTACTGTATGGAACCTAGCCCTGTTTATTACCAACCCAACGCAGCTTATCACTAACCTAGCCCATCTTATCACTAACAAAACTCATTGTATCACTAACCAAACTCCTAAATCACTTGCCAAACTCCTTGCATTACTAACCTAACTCATCACATCACTAACCTAACTCCTTGCATCACTAACCTAACTTATCACTAACCTAACTCATCACTAACCTAACTCATTGCATCACTAACCTACCTCATCATATACCACTAACCTAACTTGTCGTGTCACTAATCTAACTTGTCGTATCACTAACCTAACTCATCGTATCACTAACCTAACTCGTGGTAACATTAACCTAACTCGTCATATCACTAACCTAACCATCACATCACTAACCTAACACATTGCATCACTAACCTAACTCAACGCATCACTAACCTAACTCATTGCATCACTAACCTAACTCATGGCATCACTAACCTAACTCATCACTATCCTAACTCATTGTATCACTCAGCATGCAAGGGGAGCGGCTGCACATTACATATCAGGGTGAAGGACACATTCCAGACACTTTAATGTGCTGTACGTGGAATATCACTTCCCTGGTCATAATTATAGTCCATCTAATGGCAATGATAGAGGAGGGGACGTTAGAAGAGGTGACTGTAGAGCAGGGGATGTTAGCAGAGGGGACAATAGAGGAGGGGACTGTAGAGGAGGGGACCATAGAGGAGGTGACTGTAGAGGAGGTGATTGTATTGGAGGGGACATTAGCAGAGGGGACAGTAGAGGAGGGAATGTTAGCGGAAGGGACGATACATGAGGTGACTGTAGAGGAGGGGACATTAGCGGAGGGGATGGTATAGGAGGGGATGGTATAGGAGGGTATGGTATAGGAGGGGAACGTATAGGAGGGGAACGTATAGGAGGGGAACGTATAGGAGGGGACGTTAGCAGAGGGGACGTTAGCAGAGGGGACAGGGGTGCCAACAGGGCTTGAATTGTAACTGAGAAGAGCAGTACTAGTTTTAGTTCTGGGCTGTGGTCCAACAGGGAGTGTGTGGGTGGAAGGGTAATAGAGGAAGCACAAAGAGGAGCAGACGTTCAGCAGAGTAAAAACAACTGCTTTATGAGATACTTACCAGTGTGTTACTGGAGAAACAGTGATGGAAAATCTTTATTTCATCAAATAAGAAAAAACAGATCAATCTTATTGTCAAATACATAACAAAACAATATTATGGTGTGATTGTCAAGGAGTCTGATGCTATTCAACCATATTTTGTTGTGCGTTAGATTGGGGGGAGGGGTCTTCTCTGATTGGTTGGATTGCCTGTTGTTTGTTTGGGCTCTCTTCCCCATCAGTGTGGCAGTGGTATGGACTTTGATCTAATCCTCCCACCTCCCAGCTCTCGACTGTGCTGTTTTCACAGCAGAGAGAAGGCCAGAGAGAGAAAAGTGTGTGTGTGTATGAGACAGAGAGGGGGGAGGGGAGGGAGCGCAAGCACGGACCTCTCCACCACTCCTTCCAGAGTCAATGTGATGAATATTCATCAGATCCATAATTGTATGGTCTGTAATTGTATCTCAGGCTCAAAAGTAATTATTCCAATCATTTAGTAGGAATATCTGTGGCAGAGCTATGGGTGTGGCACGCTCGCGCTCCGCGCTCTCTGGCTCGAAAGCAACAATTATTCAAGCTAGTACAGTTGAAATTATCTCGAAAAATGCACAACATGATTGAACGGGCAGGTATGATGGAGACGAATCGCTTCGCTCCTTGCATTCGTAACATCCATCACTCGTGATAAAACAGTCGCGGCCGAGCCGGATTACTAAACTCCGCAGCCAGACTCACCGGGATTCCCATCCTCCATCATCAGCCTTTGACTTGTCAACAAATGAGCCCCCACTGTAATTACACAGGAATCTCTATGGAAAGAATCCCAGCTCCCTTTGATTGTGCAGGGAAACGACTGTCCCTGCAACCCGTGTGTGGTTCCTTCACCCTCCACACCCTCCCACAGTCCTCCGCCCCCATCCGCTTTGAAGACAATCGCAGATGGTCCTGTTTGAGGGTGCCTGGGTCTCCCCCCACCCGACTTAAAGCTTGTCCTTGAACCCTGCCCCATGCCAGCGGGGTGTTCGGTGGCGTGAGGCTCGGTCGGCAGGGGTGGTTCCTGGGGACGAGGTGGGCGCAGGGGACGTCAGAGCGCACGGCCTGGGTGCCTGGCGAGTACGACGGACGATGAGAGCCACAGTCAGGCCCTAGTGATGCAAGCCCCCCCCCGCCCTCGTGTACACGCACGCCTGCAATCACTCACCGGCCCGCCCTATTTATCCACCCCGGTCAAGACACGCGCTTGAATCGCACCCGGTTATGGGGGTCCGGCTCGGGTCTCGGTCAGACTGGGGAGTGGCGGGCAGACAGACAGGGGAGAAGAGAGGGGTTTAGACAGTCGGCTAGATTAAGACACTCGGCTCCTCTCGGCTCCTCGATAGGAGAAGAAGCCACGCTAATGAGCTGCCGCTCTCAGGACCCCGGAAGCACACTCTTTCATCACCCAAGACAGCCGGGGAAACTCCAGAAAAGACAGGAATCTTGTTAAAAAAAAAGGATGAGGACTGGAAGGGAGAGGAAGACGGGAGGAGACGTCGGGATGATGACAGAACATGGGGGGGTAGGTTTTTTTTCCCTCCTCGGTTTCGTTTGTATTTACAGCATCCAGATTCAGAGTGTCTATTTGGATCCTCGTTTTATTTATATGAGGTGTAGCTTGAGGGAGAGGAGACGAGGGACTGTCCCATTCCAAATGCAGCATTACCTACCTGTCTTGGACAGGCTCCTTGGTTACAGGAGGACAAACAGTTGCTTCTCCGGTATGCCTCCATTGGACCTGGGGGAATTCCTCCGCTCTGCTCAGGTGTGAATTATTTAGCCCTTGTGCCTCTCTTCCTGCTCTCTGTCATTACAGCAGCCCGAGGAAATAAAGGCTGCAGCTTGCCTGACTCAGAGTTGGAAAACAGCATGGCTACTGGGACATGACTACAGAACATTTAACAGCACGGGAAGCCCAGAGTTATTTTGGGATGAATGAGGGGACAACCAGACAGTGAGTAAAGGTGCGTCTGCTCCAAATGGAGATGCACAGGAAATTCTGATGTCACTTAGGGAAATGAGTATCATGTGGAGAAGGGAACTTTTTGACTGACATTGGAATCGAACCCTCTGTACAAAGCATTTTAGCTGTGGAGACTTGCTCAATATTAACCGTGGTGTTCCTGGTTTCTCTCCTCCGTTTGTCTATGTCTGGCTTCCAGGAGATTCAACTTGCCCAGTCAAAGGACAGGGTTGTGTGCTACAGAGCCAATAACAGGCCGTTTGAGTCTCTTTCCATGCTGGCCTTCTGTTAGTCTTCTGCCCTAATGGTTGTTTGAGCCGTGACTCCAGGGCGGATCTGGTTGGAAAAATGCAAAAGTTCTGGTCAGATTTGGGTGTTGGTTAATAATGACGAACGGGAAAGACATGAGAGAAGATGGATCTTGACAGGGTCAAAGGTCAAGAGACCAGATCATGTGCTTTCTCACAGACACAGCCGTTTGCTTTCTCACTCGCTGTTTAGCTGAGAGTCTTTAGGGTTTGTCCTTTTGTGTCCTGACATGTCTTCAAGGATACAATACACAGCACTGTAGCTCCTTGGTTATGAGATCATCGCATAATGGCTTCCTGTGAAATGTTTTTTGTGTAATGACTGCATCTTAAGGGAGTAATCGTTGACTCTTCTCCTCTGGCAATTCGACCTCTGTCTGTCTACAAGTGTTTCAGACATAGATTTCACCAGGGCTCTACTATATTTCCTGGGAAGTCAGTGTTTCACGTTCACTTTCTATTCCAGAGCCGCTTGTCATTTTCATATGAACATTAAGCAATAGCAGCCTTCTCAGGGAAAGCAGAGCCCATCATTTGAAAAGAAAAAGTAAAAGAGAAGAAAGAAGAAAACAACAGCATTTTTAGGTGCAGCTTTCTTCTGATGTTAGCTTATGCGCGACAACTGTCCTGACTGTTGCCATATCCCTTACGCCACATGGAACAAGTAGTCTCCATAATGTTTATAATTTATTATATAGCTCTAATAAATTAGCATTAGTGTGCATCAGTAATGCCAAAACTGCGACACTTCCACCTGGGTATTCAGCATGACCAGATAAAGCTAAGATAGGTGTGTTGAACACGTTTGAATAAAGAAACAAGTTATTGTCCCAGGGTCATGGTATAAACATAGCTAGCTAAACAAATGAAAGTAGCCATTGTTGTTTCACCACAGTACCCACCAAAGTTCCAACAAATCAGCAATTCTAAACATTCCAGCTAGCATTAGCATCACTGCACAAGGCCGGAATTGGTCTCTTCCTTAAGACCTCTTTAGGGCTTTTTCGAGAGCCTAGGCCCCTACAGCACATGTGTTCAGTGTTAGACACTTTTTAGCTATGTACTTTTTCAGTACTCTTTATCGCACTCTGTGTTTTATTGGGTTGGATTAAACCAGAGGTGTTGACATTGGTCATGTTGTGACCATGGTGCTTACAAAAAAAAAATCGCCCCCGTATAACCTTGACAGTTTGTCAGAATTGCTGAAAACCTAAAGCCCACTCTCTAAACAAAATTCTGAGTGGTCTAAACCAATTTGTCAAATCAGTCACTCTTTTGGCATTCTGGTAATTAGACACCATTTCAAAATTGCATTCACACTGTTTGCAAAACTCTAAACACATTCTCTCTCACTAAATCACAAGTGTTGGGATGCACTTGTGTTGTAAAATGGTAAACACGGGTGGCAAATGTTCAACACAACTACAACACTGATCTCATTGTTTACACAGAATTCCTCAAAATAGTTCACACTTTTTGAATAATGTGATCAAACCAATTGCAAATAATATAACTTAGTTCAGAGTACACAGGTGGCACAGTTCGGAGAAAGTGAAGAGGAAGAATGAAGAATGAATCTCTCAATGACTTTGATTATGCAGTTGGTCGACATGTTTTTGTTTATTGGAACGTGATTTTCATGTAGTTTTCTTTGGTCATTGGGCTTTTGCATAGTGGACTACTGCATTTGTGTGCCACTGCTGATATACATTCAATACTGTATTTCTTGCTGTACTTACATCATTGAATATTTTCACTGAAGTAAGTTGTGATTATTCTTCTTTTTTATATTGCACAATACGTTTACTATTTACAGTTACAAAAATATCTGTAACTACAGGCTCTTTATGCTGAGTCCTCCATTTTATTATGCAGTGCCTAATGAATCCTCTGTAGTATTTTGATATTTACTGGCTGTGTGTATGATTTGAAAGCATTATGTGATTTTGAGAACCGATTAAATGGTTTTGAGGCGAGTGTTTGATTTTGACGGAAGAGTCTGGATATTTGTAAATGCAGTTTAAAGATTTGGTTCTATGTTTAAAGTTTTGAGAAAGTCTGTTTTAAAAATTGTGTTTTAGCAATTGTGAAAAACTGGCATGGCCTCAAATTGAGAAATCAGGCAAGCTTGGAGCTTGGCAGGCTGTTACAGTCCCTGGCGTTTTTTAACATTGCAACCTGTTTCTCTCAGCAGTCCCCACGTAGCTGGGACGCGATGGATAGTGGGGTGAGAGGGCCTTCCTCCAATGTCACAAGCGTCCCCTGAAGCATGTCTCCTGCCCACCGCTGAGGGTGCCAAAAACCGTAGACGTTTATGACTTCCTTCACATCATCTGTATTCTGTATGTGTGTGTGTGTGAACACGTACAGTTTTGCTATACATGTCAGACATCCCCACAGGAAAATTAGAAGGTGCCGTCATCTGGCCAGAGGGGGTTCTACACTATTTCAACCGGGGGGCTAAGCTAGTGGTAGGGGGGCCAGTTACAGTACATAACATTATTATGTAACGATTATTTCATACTTCAGATTTAGGCGGGCCACATTCAGATGCCCCCCCCACCCCCCAGCCCTAGAACCGCCCCTTCATCTGACCGGTCTTAAATACCAATAATAGGAAGCTAAATCCGTTTTGGGATCAGTAGGGGTTTGAATATGTGTTGTTTGTATGATTAGGTTATATTTAGGCATAAAATTAATTAATGTTAAGTTTAGGGAGAATGTTAGAGAACAGCAAAAATAGGGAATACATTTTCTGCTCTTCACAAGGAGAGAAAGCAAATGTGTGTGTGTGTATGTGTGTATGTGTACTTGCACGGGGGAGGAAGGCGCTGTGAGGTACAGCACAGCTTAATATCCACTTGTGACAGGGCTAGGTCCATTAATAAGGCTGTGATCCGGGGCCGCGTGACAGGGCTGCTGACAGCGGAGGATCATGGGGAAGAATCATGCCCTGCTGAGGGAGGCTGAGCTGCAGGTAGAACCGTCCTGCCATCCCCAGGTGTCATTACAGACGCCTGCTGGGGGAGCGCGGGGGAACGGGGGCACGGGGGAGGGGAACGGGAGAGGGGGAGGAGAGAGCGCCAACGACATCTACATTAATCAATCTAGCCCCAGAACATATCCCGGTCCCTCTAACCCCCACCCCCTTATCATCCCCACACTGTGCCCCGTCCCGGACCGGGCGAGGTGATCCTCAGCTGTGAAAGATGTCCGGCAAAGAGCTCCCTGAGTACCACTCGGAGCTGACCATGAGTGATGTCGCCGCCTGAACCCCTGACCTCGCGCGCAATTAAAAACACTTTCCTCTCTTAGCCACTCCGTAGGGAGAGCGAACGATTCATCTCCGGCCTCTGACTATTGCATTTATTTTCCTGTGCTGTCAGCGTTTGATTCATTTGTTTGCTTTTGATATACTACTTGCTTACATGCAATTAGGATGCGGCGTGTGTGATTCCCAGAATGTTTCTCCTCCTTCCATTTAGTGTGTGTGTGTGTGTTGTTGTTGTTGTTGTCCTTACCATTACATAGTTACAAGCCTTCTACACCTCCAGGCCCATATTGATCCACACTTCGCTCCCTAATTACAAACAACAACAACCAGAAGAGAGCAGCTCGTTTGCGCGCCTGTTTTCTGAGAGCTGAACCGCTGGATACTGTCTCCTCCGTCATTAGCAGGAATAATTACAGGACGTGTGCTAATCAAGGGGCGGGAATCACTCTGAATTTGTGCACGAACCGTTCTCCTTGTTCCTTTATTCTCCAGAATAGAGGAGTGATCAGTTAACTCCGCACTAGCGCAAAAAAAAAAAAAACAGGCACATCAGCTGGTGTATGTACGACAAAACCAAATAAATGTCTGTTGTCGGGGCAAATGAAACCTAGCTGAGGTCAGGGGACTTTGAGAGTCAACTTGACCTAATGGCCGTCCTTTGTGAAATCCCATCAGGGTCCACCTATACAGTGTTTGGAATGAACAGCCCTCGGCTTGGTCAAAGCCTAACCGTTGGTCACCAGATGGTCCGAGGACAAAAGAAGGGGAAAGTCTGATTGATTATTAGCTTTGATCTAATTAAATACACGTAATTGCACAAATGAGTTGACAGTAATAGAGGCACGATTTGTTTAGGCGAGTATAGATGGTCCATTTGGGCACGCGGTCGGCCGGTCAGATGGGAGGGTGCACGTCAGGTCGGCGAGGACACGGAAAGGGGTGTGGTAATTACACCCTGTTTGTTTCACTCTGGCTATTTCCACACCGTGTTCCCCCGCTCTAACACTGAATCATGACCGTCTGAGTGTTACTCAGAATCCCATTTCCCTCTGTGGCATTTGGTTCTTGGTACGTGCCTTAATGGAGGGATTCAGTGACCAGTTCTAAGTGCTGCTCTGAAAATGGAAACACGCGCGGTGCAAAGAAAACAAATGCAGAACACTGAAAGATGCAATATTGAAAAATACAGTTTTGTGATGGACCTAACAGCATGGTCCTTTTTATCATGTTATCCGATCATGGTCACAACTCTATTTCTCATTATGGGAAGGAAAAGTAACGTTCACATGTCAGGAACAGAGTCTCTGGCTAGGCACAAAACACTAGATCATAAAGAATGCACCCGTTTTTTGCAAAAAGCCCTGTCAGTGCGCAGATTGCTCAATGCCAGCTTAATTAAAAATGTTGGTCGGTCGTTCTTAGATCGCCTCATTGCAAGCCCGCCCATTACTTATCAGTCCCTGGCTTAAAGTGCTATGTCTCAACGTCTCAATTTCACATAGCCTGCCCTGAGTAAACATCTCCTCGCTTTTAATTAAAATAAATCCTCGTTGGTCCAATATTTAGCACCCTAGAGAGAAGCGCCCCGGTTAAGATACATAGATACAGTGAGGAGATTGAGGACCGGGTGGGGGGAAGGATATCCTTTACTTTTACATCAATAAAGACATCCACTCCTTTGTTTATATGCAGTACAGAGCCCATTTTTCCAATTCCTCTACTCTCCATGTTTACTTACTTTCGACATCACCTATAGGAATATAAGGTACCGTTCCGACTCTCTAGTTTTTTTCTTTCTCTTTCTTGCTCCTATCCGTCACTTTATCCTTCTCACTGTCTGTGTGTACTTGTGTGTGTGTGTGTGTGTCCTGCGGAAATTTAGGCCTGGGTGGAACCGCTGAGAACGGAGCGATCATATTTGCATGCAGCTCACAACAATATTAAAATATGAAGACAAATCACTGTGGTCGCCCGCTGACAGCGTTGTGCCCGTAGTGGGAGAGAACAAGCCAGCTTACAACATGTTACAATGCCAGTATGGCCTTCAGGGCAAGCTTGAGCATGCGGACTGGCAAACAAACAGAAACCATGAGAAGCCATAGCAGTGAAACGGTTTTTCATTTAGTCACCAGATAAGGTTCACGGCACATGCAAATGTATTTTTGAGAGGATGTTTCGGGATCTCCAGGGATCTGTAGCTCTTTCTGGGGTAGTGTAGTCATGTGTAATTTACCTACTTGGCATATATGCTATGTGAATTCTGTAGGAGCTTTGCTGTGTACTTGTCTTTGAAGTAGAGTTGTAAAAGGGGCATTCCAACCTGTGAGGCTACCACTGTGCAGACTGTTGTCTGTACTGGTTCAAAGATACCAGCCTTCTGGGTAACGGCTATTAAGTCTACTTAATGCTGTTTTGGTTTGCACTTGCACTGTAAACTGTGACTACTGACCAATTATATATATATATATGTATATATATATATATATATATATATATATATATATAAGCATATATATATATATATATAAGCATATATATATATATATATATATGCTTATATACATACAACCAAGGGAACTATACTGATATATTTTATATAGGGCTAATTTTCCACTTCAAATGTTTAGCAAACAATATCGTCGTTAGTTTCATGCTCTGCGTGCTATTTCAGCCAGCACGAAATACTAAGTTGGCGGATTGTTCTCGTTCGTGCCAGCAGGGGGAGCTAAGAGCTCAGACACAACAGCCTAAGTCTTCTTTAATCAGTGATCGGCGGTACCCTTGGCTTCATCTCAGTTCAGTATTCCTAGGAGCCACACAGTCATAATTTCAGCCTTTTGGTCAATGGTTATTTTATACAAATCTACTATCGAAGACATTTTAAAAAGTAATGAAAAATAATATATAGATAATAGATAATAGTCCCTAATTTCGTGTTAATCATACATTTGGGGTTTTCCGTGTTCTACTCAGGACAATCAAAGGTCACTGTTTTAATGGTTTTGATGTTAATAACACAAACCTATATATTTTTCTACATGCTCTATTGCAGGTGCTTTTCTTGTACTGTTTTTCTTGTAAACGAATCCAATAAATGCGTTGCCTGCATTAGTGTAATGCTTTCTCTAGTTTTATTTGTTAGGTAGCCTTACCACAATGATTCAAACCAAAGCAGTCATTTTGGGTTCATGTTGCCTTTGATTGGAAATGCATCCTGGTGGATATCATATAACTCTGGCTGGTGTCCAGAAGGAATTACCCATCACTTTGCATAATCATGTGACTGGGTTATACAATTCTGGATCTTTCCTAAAATGCCCAGCATATAGAGATTTTCTGATGGAAATTAGAGGGAATGCATGGACATCATTGAAATTCGATTTCTGGAAAGTTCTAGAGGGTTTGACTTCCTGTGAACTAGAACTTCAAAATAAAAATGCTAGGACTTTAATACATTGTCACAGAGTTTGGTTTTATTGATAACATTTGCATAGAAACTGATCTTTTGAATAATATGTTTTACACTGCGCCCTGGGAAATAAGATTATCAAAGATTAAGTGTTTTGACTGCGAACCAGCCTGACGTCATCACAGGCTGTTATAAAAAGGTCTGTGTTTGTAGTAGAGGCTTCCAGTTTGTTTTGCTGTGTCTGTTTCCACCCAAATCTGCTGGTATTAAGTTATCAATATATTGCATTGCATACGTCTTATGAAATGTGATGTTTAATCAGCGTAAAGGTTTTGGGGAAAGTCACTGTCAAGTTTTGGTAAAAGTTGTTTCGAAGTCTCGAAATAATCTCTGGGAAGCAAAGTACTTTTGCGGTACAGGTTGGTAAACATGTCTAACCGTGCCAATGGAAGACCTTTCATATAATATAGATCCAAAATATATTATTTAATTTTGGAAATGCACTACGAACAAACGTCTTAATGATTCATAGCTAACATATTGCTTTCTGTGAGCTAACGATGCCCCCTGGCCCATTTTTCAAAATCCAAGGCAAGAGGCCGGATATTTTGACATTTTGGTCGCATTTGTTTGTTTTTCCTCAATATGCCCAGGACTGATAATGAGTCAATATTAGCTTGTGAGGTGAAATTCACCATTTCATAGGTCTGCATTTGTCTATGACTACATTACTCTTGACCCGCCCTTCACGACCTTCTGGTTCGTGTTTAATGTGCGTGTGCGTAGTGCACCGCGGTAAACAGATGACTAATGGCTCAATCATTTCCGTGGTGCCACTCACTGTCCTCTACATTCAGGCTAGTGCCATTAAATATTAACGACTCTGAATGATTAGATCTTTTGCTTTGCAATGCTGTCTGTGAACACGAAATGCAATTATTTTATGGTACAGAATTGTAATGTTTTACACTGTAAATACGGTGTGTGGAATTACGCACGGTCATTCTAAAGATATGCGGAGAAGTCGAGATGGGCGTACATTGGTGGATTGATAGAAACATTTTTTACAAAGAATGTTTTAAGAAGTGTGTTTTTTCTGATTTTAACAAAGGTACCTTGGTAATTATTCTAATAATTTCAGGTAAGACAGAACTGCAGGATATTAAAACTGACATGCGTAGCCTACAATACTAATTTGATGAAATATAAAACAGCAAATACTTCTTCCAAGTAAAAAAAGTGCCCCAAGTTAAAAATCACCACTACAACTGTATTTTTTTTTAAAGGCAAATCTCTTTGCACCATGGCAAAGTATAGTGAAAGTTAGCATATTTCCTCAAACATATTTACACAATGTCATCGGCATATGTATTTGAGTCGCTTCTTCAAGGCCCAAACACGATAGTCCGGCCCTTGGGCTATTTTCCATGGGTCAAGGACAGAATGACCCAAGTCCCTTATGTCACAAAGGTGGTCCTCGTGTAGACCACTTCGTAAGATCTTTAGTTACAACAATACGGCACTGCCGATGCACACTTGAGCACACTCCGGATCCTATCCTCTGCACCATTCACCCTCCTCTCGCTCCCTCCCTCCTTCCATGCCTCTCTCCTCCCCCTTTGAATTCTTGTTCGGTGTATGTGTGTCAGTTGGGCTGAGCCTGTGCGGAGTGCGCCGAGACCACGGGCTCCCAGTGGTAGCGCTATACAGCCACCAAGAAGAAGAGGATAGCTGCCTTCTATTACTAGTCTACATTCACTTGACTGTACACTTACAGTGCTTAAATACAGGCTATAGGCACGTGGGATCTTGAGAAGCGTGGTCTCAGTGAGATATAACCATTTGGTCAGGGATTGAAGTGAATAGGACTTTGTGGGTTGTAAATGCACAATAGACGTGGTTATGCTTTGAGGTGGGATGGTGGAGAGACATCGCTGAAGATTTGCAAGGTGTCCGTCACGCGCGTCTTGAGGAACTAGAACCTAGACGGCAACTCTACATGACAAGAAGCGCTGGTCTTTACTCACGAGATTATTATTTCCAATAGATTTGTTCCCATATGATTTAGTAGAGAAACGTGAATTTAGGGGAGATAGACATGACCGTAACAAGTTAACTCTTGGGACAAGATGCTGGAATAACGGAAGATCGCGAGTTACTCATTTGGTACTGACTGCTGTGGATATGAATATATCCCGGGCTCAAACAAGCTGCCTACAATGAATCAACTCAGTTATTGGACATCACAACTGGCTTTAGTCAGTGACTAGGACCTACACACAACCCAAACTGTTGAAAACGGACATTTGCTGCAGTTTGGATATCATTTTTCTTCTAAATACAAGGATTTGCGCGCGTGCAGTGGATGTTTAATATGCTAGAATGGGTCCGCTAGCGTTCATCCTTGTTTGCGGATTATTGTACTTTCGAGTTGATGGTAAGTTTTATGACATTTTACACCACATCAAATATTGGGTTTCTGGAGTAATTTGACAATTCGCTATTTGTAATGTCTGCTCTTGTAATTGGCAACGTTCAACTCGATAAGATTTTTTTCCATTTTTTGCGCAAAGCATGGTTGAGCTCAATATGTGGATAATGTTGATAAAACAAACGTAATTTGTTTGAGTAGTTGAGGCTTTTAACGTCGCTTGTTATTAACAGGTTATTCCACAGTCGGTTATATGCGTAATATATTTATACATATATATATATATATATAGAGAGAGAGAGAGAGATATATAGAGAGAGAGATCTATAGATGCGTTTGGAGGTTGTTATTTCTTTGTTACACATAGTTCGACTTTTGTAAAAAAGTTGATCAGAAATGATTTTGACAATTTTGCCTACTGGCAAATCATACCAATAATTGCCTAACTTAAATGTAAAAAATCAACGAAATGAGATGTATCTTGAAACAAATGTAATCAAATCCATCTCGCTTGCCTCTTCGGCAAAAGATTGAGCGCAGCGTCGCATTCCTAGGTGGTTGTATCAAGCCCTTTGACACCTGCTGGTCCGTAGAACCAGGCGCTTATACCTTAATCAACCCAAAGTTGTGGCAATGAAAACGTTCTGGACGATATTCCGTTAAAAAAAGGTGTCGGGGAAAATGCCAGTGTTTTATTCGATACTGGCTTTATAAACGATTATTTCAAGTATTCCCTGCACATTTTTCTAAACAATTGCCCATGATGAATGGTTAAATCTGCTTTTTTTACCCGATGTTGAATTTACTACAGCAGGTGCTTCATATATCTTGTACATAGCCGTGCTAGTCTTAAACTGAGACATGGGTGTGTAAATGCATGTGCTTTCTCCAATCCAGGAGCCAAGTCAAATGAATGATACGTAAAACATAATGTATTCCTTCTGAATAACAAGTAGTCGACTTTAAACACGACTGGCACTCAGTTCATTAGCTTACAGTTGTTTGAGCCATCTTAATGTTGATGCCGTTGGAAACTGGTAAAGCAATTTATACCATTTAATTTATTTCTCCCACACTGTGAAAAGCCTAGACTCTTACTCGCCCAATCTAGCGGGGAGTGCAAAGTAAGCAAAATCTTTATGATTTTCCTGGGCTTCTTGGGAATCGTTGCCTACAAGGAAGCGTGTTTAATTGACGAATTAAAGCAACTGCTGACTAAATTTGATGACCACCATGAATCAGAGGCTAGGTGACTAGAGGCCTGACATGGTCCTGATCATAGAAGGAATTAATGGAAAGACCTCTGTGTATTTTCAAAATCCACAGTCCCGATGTCTGAATCATTTAATGGAGGGAAGCATTCCAAGCTCACACACACGCAGTAACTCACTTCACGGTGTTTGAGGCCGCTATAGCTGTTGGACAATGTGTTGCATTAGTAATGTCAACACTTGTTGTGTCATATAAGCAATGATTCACACTTGCTAACGTTTGCTCTGTGTTGTCTGCACAGCCTAAACATTGTTTTTTGATGATCTTGATTTTATTTGTTTAAAGGCCGGGTTGACACTGGGGCCCTGCTCCTCCTTCTCCCTGTCAGCTTGCCTTTGTCCTTGTTGGCTAAAGGCTCTGGTTTCTCTGGCTATTCGTGTGGTGTTTTTAGCAGTCTCCACGTTCTGCCTATGTGTGTCTAGTCCTACTTGGTAGCGGGAAAATAGATTCTGTCTTTCTCTTTCTCTCTTCTTTGACTGACTCTCTCTGTTGTACTTTCCTGCTCTCTATCCTTTTCTCTATCCCTTTATCTGTCTGTCTCTCTGCCTAATCCCTCTCTCTCATCCTCTGTTTAACTCCCATAGCCTGTCTTTCTCTCTCTCTCTCTCTCTCTCTCTCTCTCTCTCTCTTGTTCTCTTTTTAACTCCCATAGCCTGCCTCTCTTTCTCTCTTGTCCTCTTTTTAACTCCCATAGCCTGTCTCTCGCTCGTCCTCTTTTTAACTCTCGTAGCCTGTCTTTCTCTCTCTCTCGCTCTCTCTTGTCCTCTTTTTAACTCTTGTAGCCTGTCTTTCTCTCTCTCTCGCATCCTCTTTTTAACTCTCAAAGCCTGGCTCTCTCTCTTTCTTTCTCTCTCTCGATCTGATGTTCAGCCTGACCCACTGGTTGCTAAGCGCTGGCTGGAGGCATGGCTGGATGGCCGGAGAGAGAGAGGGGCGCAGCGCTCCCCCGAGCCGTGAATCACTCCTCCGAATCACTTCTCTGCCACCTCCTCCCCTCCTCGTCTCTCCCCCCCAAACTCCCCTCTTCCACCACCCATCACCCAGCCCTTTCAGAGGTAATCTGTGGGTCCTTGGGAAGGAAGGAGCCCGCTCCGAGAGTCCACTTAGGCGGACAAAAAGGTCCGGAGTTGCATTCATTGGTCAACATGGGCAACAAAGGGGGCCTGAGCGAATGGCAGTCAGGCGGTGTTTAGTGTTCTGTGAACGACGTGATTAATATTGCTAGTGTGCTGCTTCTAGAGGGACTGAAGAGAGAAGATGATATGGAATGAAGAAATAGAGGAGAATAGTGGGGGGCGAGGCCAGGGGGGAGGCAGGAAGTGGGAGTTGGAGAAAATAAGCGGAGAGGGAATGACCCACATGTGTTTTGGTTAGACATTGGTTAGTTTTGACATGTGCTCCTAGGAGTTCCTCGAAAATTATAGCCTTTTTTTTTGCCAAAGGTTTAATGGAGTCAAGTCAGAAGAAAGCAGCCTCCAAAATGTGCATTTTTGACCCTCTTAGAAGTTCCACACATTTCTCATTATTTGAGACCAATTGTATGGTACTAGCTTTCTCGGGACACACTCTGCTGTTTATCTAACAGAAATAGATTTAGAAAAACAGCCTTGCTATAGAACGGAGTGGACATTAATCCGTGACCTTGCGCTATTCTGAGCACCTTTATATGGTCCTGTCTAGCTGTAGAGCTTGTGTTGTCATCCGTGGGTCATGGCTGGAGTCGGGGTGATATAATGCGACGCCACCTCCAGCCTCTCTGGTGGCATACTGATGGGCACCTGGGTTCTCTAGTGGCACGGCTGAGGAGCAGAGAACAAACACTCTGTCCGCTTCTGGAATTAGGTTTCACTACTGCTGCAATTTCAGGGGAAACTCTACCCACGGAAGATACAGCGTGTGTATTTGACACAAACAGAGAGGGAGAGGAGAAAGAAAATGGCATAGGATTAGTGTCTATATATGTGTGTTTGTGTGTGGAGCAGAGGGCCCATCAGGATGGGCCAGATTGTTTAACCATGAATAGCTGTGTAGTTTCAACAGTGGGTTCAACAATGTTAAACAAGATCTGAGCGCTGTGCTCACTTACTTTAATGAAAAGTGAGCCTGGGGAAAAAACTGCGCACGTCAATGACAAGGCTGACTGAGGTCAATGCGAAAAGGCCATCGTAATGCCCTCGTCCCGAATGTGATTGTTCTGCTTGAGCTGGCAGCGTTTAAGCAGCCAGCGCTCCTGTAATGGAAGTTCATTTGCGGTGCAGGCTCGCCGCGAACAACGGGCCTTCGGTCGACCGCGGTGTCGCCCGGAGTCACTTTGGCCGGGCGCGTGGTTAACTTTCTGGCGAGAGAGGAGAGCGAGGAGCCGTCGGAGGCACTGGGAGCGTCGCCAGTGGCGCCAAGTGGAAGTGTGTGGGGGGATCAGTACAATTCTTGCGACTGGTTGGGATGTATGTCAACACCGTGGGGAAGTGCATCCGTCTCACATTTCACCAGTGTTACCTTGGCGCTGCTCTCGGCTACTGTGATTGTGGAATAGGGCCTGGCTACTCTACGGATCACGTTACAGCTCAGGCACGTCCACACAGGGTGGCTCATCTCAGTGCCATTCAGCGTCTGTCCTGGTCGTCGATTTCCAGCGAGGCGGCTAAGGTTGACTGAATGCGGGGTATTGGTATTTGTTTGTCGCCAAGGGGAAATTCGTCGAGAAAATATCAGGCGGTGGACCAAGGAGCCGTACGGAAGTCAGATAGAATCACTCGGTGTTGCTTTCGCGTTGCTCTGCCAGGGCTCAGCCAAGCATTCCCCTGACATTTACGGAGCGGGGAGGGAGCGTATTCTTGGTTGTCTTCGCCAAGATGGAGAGACCCTGGCAGATTTAACGACGTAGACAAACCGAGATTTGGTCAAAATGCGTTTCGGTGACGCAATGTACACGCTGGGTTATTAGCTACCGCGTAATAATACGTTTTACTTAAATTGCTAAGAATCTTTTTAGATCGTGGGGGCGAGTGGGACGGACACTTAAGCCACGCCCAATGCAACCCAGGTGCGAATCCTGGTCAAGTCCTCACTTCCACGTGGAACCTGCCGGAGGGAGTTGGTTAAACGGATTGGGGGAGGGCAGAGTGGCGCACCTGTGGCGGTCTTGGAGTAGGGTGGGGTAGCGTGTGAAGGACATGATTCATTGGCCGTGGGGACTGCGTGCTGTGGTTGCAGGGAGAACAGAGAAGAGGCCCCACACACCTGTCTCACACACCTGCACCTGCAGACACTGAACTCGTTGGGGCGGAGCTCGACTAACACACACACTCCAGTGATAGCACTATATCCTCACACATCTACGGTGATTCCTATGGCCCCAACAGCTGATTCTGACCTTGAGGCGTCGACGCGTAGTCATCTGAGAACCTTTACATCGCCACTGCAACTTTGGATAAATCCATGATTACTGGCACATCAATGCACTTCGTATGGCCTCCGCCCAGCAGTTCCTCTGTCTGAAGGGGATGCGAGGTGGTTTGCTTCAACAGGAGCGGATTGTTTTGAGACCATGAGTACCACGAAGACACGAGGAAGTGAGGGAAGATACTTGGACACGGTGGTGGGGAACCAGAGATAGCGTGTGTGTTGAGTTAGCCTTTGTGTTACAGGCTGCAGAGTTCTGTTCAGAGGAAGCCTCAAATCACTTTGTCTCCCGCTGACTCCATGTTGCCCTCTGTGCAGCTGCATCGGAGCGACCCTCAGGGACCCGGGGCCAGGTTGAGTGACTCAGACAGCCTAGCAAACACAAACTGATAGTAAACTGATAGTGTAATCCGAACTTTCAGCATAGAGCTTAGAAAATCAAACATTCCTTGACTTGCATATGCCTTCGGTGCTGTGGTTTCACAATTCCTGCATTATGCTGGTCGACGCTAGTAAGATCAAGTACATATTTAGTCAATAACGTCAGTGCTTTCCTGTGGGGCCGTTTATTTGTTGTAACCTCCTCGCAATTACACCAGGGTTCCAATACTGAATCAAAAAGCAATGTCCGATTGGCTTCTGAAGATACATATCTCGACAGTGACTGTCCGACATCTGCCGGGATTTAATGAAATAAAGTGGGGCACTGCCCATATATTTAATATAAGGAAAATAGGGAGGAAAAATGCTTTGTCACATTCTATGATTTTACCCAGTGATGCCCAGATGCTTTGAGAGAGTTTTTCTGTCTCTCACCAATATTATAAACAGGGATTTGGTGCTGCTCATGAAAATGCATTAGCTGTCCTATTTCTGTGTGAGAAAGATAGAAAGCTGGGCACTCAGACACACATCGGTCACACACGACAGCCTAGTCACAGCAATAAGGGAGCTCAGAGCGAATAAACCATTGAACCGAGCCATTTCCACCCTCTACGACAGGCCCCTTCCCCAGTCCCCTTGGATCACCCAGAAATTACTTCCCGCTCCTCGCTGACCGTTGCTCGGTTTCCTGCACCCTGCAAAACTAACTTTGCAGGATCGCTTTCAGATCCTGCATAGATGTGTCTGTATTATTTGAAGCACATCAGTATTTGTTAAGCTAAAGTCCAGTTCTGTTAAATATATTTTCATAATTTTTATACTTTTTTTCTTTGAAAGATAACTAACTGAGAGTACATTTAGTGTAACAAATCATGTGGGATGTATTTAAAAATGTTAAAAACAGCAGTCCGGTGATTCGTCCCCGTTAATCCGCTGTTCTCCCTGCGGTCTGGTTATGCTTTGGTTAGTCCAATATCACTCTCTAAGTCTGTATGTATTTCTGCCGACCAGGATAAAGATTTATGTAATGGTCCCTTATCGAGGTGAGGAGAGCTTCTCTTCGCTTCGGCGCTGTTAACTTCAGCGAGGGGGCGAAGTTCAAGTGTCATAGTCATTCCTTCAGATTGGACAGAACTTTAATCGCAGCTCTGAACGTTTGAACTCCGGGCTTCCGCTGGCTGGGTTCTGATGATGATGTGTGTGGAGACCAGCTCGCAGAGATGGGCTTTTCTGTGGTTTCCACTCAGTAACAGGCAGCCAATCAGTGGCCTAGTGTTGGTTATGGTGTGTTTCAGTAACCTTATAAGATGTTTGGAGCAGATTATTTAATAGGGCCAGAAATTATCATGAATCTCATGGTGCATTATTGTCACAATACTCCAGTGTCCCAAAAAATATAAAATATATCTTTAAATTCTCTGATTGTGTGGAGATCCTGAATTTCAATGTGATGTTCTGAACATGAACTATTTCTTACCGTTTCTGTGGCAGATGAACAAGTCCACGTGAGAACGCACAACCAATGCACCATAAACAAATTGTCTCCCTATATAAAAAAGAGAACAACCAATGAAGGCCTAACCCCTGAGTTTGGTTTCGGGCACAGCCGACTAGTGCACCAACTATATCACATCACTATATCGCGACAAAACAATATCACAATATGTAGCCTTTTTGAGTCCCCCCCCCCCCCCCCCCCCCCCCCCCCCC